>CABFOW010000591.1:86054-133613 GCA_902141385.1 Timema californicum
GGGGGGGGGGGAGATAAAGAGAAGAAAAATAAAACAAGACTAAAACTCATTCAGATAAAACTTAATAAATATATTTTTGATGTACCATGTCTACTAGTATTTTCAATATGCAAGAAAGTTCTGGGAGCTAAAGGAACATTAGCGATCTAAGTTCACTGACAAAAGAAATGGACCTGTCATAAGACATAACACCTCATAAAGTTTAAAAAAAATGTGGCCTGTATGATCAAACAAGTTTGACATACCTGTCTTAAAGCATGCAGCCATCGAAGTGGGTGATATATGTTAAATAAAGGAATTATTGTGATTAATATTTGAGATGCAAGTGTTAAAAAAAACCTTACTTGAATCAGTGGTGTCAATCTCTAGAAAACATGGAGTTGTGATTTCTCACCCACCTGGATGCGACTGTCAGCCAGGCTAAGAGTGTCCGCCTCCGCCTGGCTGTCGGAAGGTGTATCAGGCGAAGGAATAGACAAGGGACCGCCTGGCCAAGCGGGGGCCTCTGTGGTTGCATCCAGATACCCGAGCCAATCCTCTTCATGCCCACGTAGTTTTAGCACCGAAACTTGCACTCCTGCCATGTCTAGCGACGTCATCAACAGTCCCGGGTACAATCTCACCACAGAGACGCCGATAGAGCCTGAGAATACAATCGTCAACTAAGTAACAAAAAAAACACTTGACGATATTTGAGATTCATAAATATTTATATATAATAGACACCTTAGCTCAATCATACTGAACTAGGAGTCCCGGTTTCGATTTCCGGCATGGCCAAAAAATTTATCATTGGTGAAATGTGGGTTTACCCTTTCACAGTGATGAATTAAGGGCCGGAGGGCTGGGTGTTGTGTCTGTCCTAGTCTTAAGTTAAATTATTACTTAAAATTTATAAAACATATGAAGCTATGACAAGCCAGTAGTGGAAAATATAAATTATGGCTTGAATAAAAAACTTACCCAGGCCACAGGCTGGAAACAGTAGTGAATGTAAACCAATTGTGTGCAAAACTTCTACTTGGCTTTTAAACAAATATCATCTTTAACACCACTTCGAACAAAAATTGAAGCGTTGACAATTACAAAGCTTTGCCAATGAAGATATTAAATGTATGGTCAATTATTTAAATTCTGGGTGATAATATACATTACAACTAAATTAGAAAAAAATTGAAGTAATGGAATTGAAAGTTGTATAAATAGCTGACTTTGTCAGAATAAAACAAAATATTACAAACACGTGTGCAATAAAACCAGAGTTGGGTCGAATTCACTATTTTACTAATCTGAATCTTGGAAAAAATTATAAACATAAGAGGATATAGAAATGTAATAAAATTATAGAAAATACAGAAAATAACTAAATGTTAACATGCTTTCTTATATTCCATTCATTCAAACATTCAGTCAAGTGTTAAATTAATGTTTACCTCACAATGGTTTGGATTGTTTTCATTCAAATCTGAGAAATCATGTTATTATAGCAAAATGCAATTTATCTATTATAGATTTTTTCCATATGAATATTAATTTGTAATATACATAACATCTCAGAATGGCAATCATTGAATTAAACATTATATAAGAATTTTAGCTGTCAATATTTTTATTGATGACGCTTCATAGCTGCAAAAGCCAAATTTTTTTTTGAAAAGTTAATTTGAAGTTTTCGAAGATTCGTAAAACCCTAGTTATTAAAAAAAAGTAGGCCACCTATGATTATTGCATTATGCCGGTGGCCAACCTCTTACCAAACTGTTTGTGGACCTCTTTCGCAATAATCCACTGCTCCAGCTGTGAGGTGGCACCAAGGTTGTTAATCAGTACTGCCACCTTGTCACCACTAACAAGCCCCAGGGCTGCGACTAAGGCCTCCAACATCAGTCTCACGGTCTCGGCCGCTGTACAGAGCTGACAACAAAGATAAATGTTAAAAATAGGGATAGGACACTTGAATACTTAAGGATATTCAAACTTAAGTACCAAATACGTATCAATATATTATAATAGCCTATTGCTAAAACTGAAAAACTGATGTATAAAAAAGGAAGGGGGAGTTGCTAAGATATTTTTGCACTGGGCCTGACATTTTCTTAAAATGGCCTTAGTTGTAAGTATCTTAAATATTTTATCAATCGTGAATTTGAGATAAAATGTGGTTGTGCATTTATAAAACTAACAAATAAAGTGTGTTAATTTTATAATATTAAAACAATTTGGTTTATATAACTCTTGGTCTTTGAATAAAATGTTTAAGAGTGGCTAAAACCAATGAGAGCATGGTTTTTAAGGAGCTAAAATCATCTTTGTTTGAATTGGAAATGTGTTCCCATAAGTTTGTTATGAGTGAGCTAAATAGTTATGCCTGAAAAAAATTAAATCAATTGATAACTAAGTATTGATGATTTTTTATAGTTAACAAAAAATATTGTATATCTAATGTTTTAACAAAATTATGTTACTTTGAGTTTTTGCTTCCCCGCTTCCCCGTGCACTCCTAGTCCCAGTTCCATCTCGTCAGCAGCCACTTGGAACAAGGGGCCCGACCCTATAACATAACCTCTACATTACAAAAGTTCTAGGAATTAATACAGACTTTATGAGATTAAAATAACCTTGAAATTTAAAATATACAACCCTAGTAGCAGGGCCATATAAAGTATATTGTGTTTGCCCTTAGTTGTAGCCTTGGCTGATATTAACAATTAAACTTTTTAACCCAGTTTTAATTGTAGTCCCCTGCTACTATTGGTGTCCTGGCTAAAAAAAATACTTAGTTAAATTGAAGTTGAAGCAAATAAAAACAAAAACTACAAGAAAAGAAAATATTTTATTTGTATTCTCAGACAATGAAACATAATATGATTTTTTTATATGAAAAATTCTCAGAATATCAATGTCCCAGCTACAATTAAGTCAGCCCGGCCATAATTAAGACCAAGGCTACTATTAACAGCTTTAATTTTTCCCCCAGCTACTATTAAGTCAAATATGGTAATTTTATTTCTGAACGAAATTTCATTTTTGAACCCAATCTTCTATTACATAATTTTGATACAAACATTAACTTTTAGCCTTAAAAAGGAAATTATTACATGTCAAAAATTATTCATGAATGTTTGTGTCTGTGATTTTTTTTAAATCATTAATAAATGGATTTGTATGCAAGTTACATAAGATTATTCTTTTACACTCTGCTTAAAGTCTAGTGAACATCGACAAGATGATTATATTAACATTTCTGTTACAATTTGAAGAGAAAAATTATGAAATAACATCACAGTACTTAACATATGTAAAAAAAAATACATATAAATTTAAGTTTCTAACAATTATTCTAAGCAAGAAAACAAGTCTCTTTGATCTAAGTCAAAGAAGGTTAGCAAGATTTGTAAATTGATGCATTATAAGTGTTTCACAGTTTGGTGTCAAGTGTATCAAATGTATAGAAATAGTAGTTTTAAATTTGACATGAGTCATATTGAAACGTTATAGGATAACAATACACATACACAACGATATACATGATAAAATGTGTATAAACAGGTAATAAATTTTTTAATAAAAAATCATCTATTTCCAACCTGTGGTCAGTTTAGTAAAATGTCTCCATCTTTCTCTTTTCTTCCATCATTATTCTTCCTTTAATTGATATCATTCTTCTCCTTTCAATTACAGATTTGTTGTTAACTGATCCTCCCATCTCTTTCTTGGTCTCCCTTGTGGTCTTTTTACAAACATTAACTTTTAGCCTTAAAAAGGAAATTATTACATGTCAAAAATTATTCATGAATGTTTGTGTCTGTGATTTTTTTTAAATCATTAATAAATGGATTTGTATGCAAGTTACATAAGATTATTCTTTTACACTCTGCTTAAAGTCTAGTGAACATCGACAAGATGATTATATTAACATTTCTGTTACAATTTGAAGAGAAAAATTATGAAATAACATCACAGTACTTAACATATGTAAAAAAAAATACATATAAATTTAAGTTTCTAACAATTATTCTAAGCAAGAAAACAAGTCTCTTTGATCTAAGTCAAAGAAGGTTAGCAAGATTTGTAAATTGATGCATTATAAGTGTTTCACAGTTTGGTGTCAAGTGTATCAAATGTATAGAAATAGTAGTTTTAAATTTGACATGAGTCATATTGAAACGTTATAGGATAACAATACACATACACAACGATATACATGATAAAATGTGTATAAACAGGTAATAAATTTTTTAATAAAAAATCATCTATTTCCAACCTGTGGTCAGTTTAGTAAAATGTCTCCATCTTTCTCTTTTCTTCCATCATTATTCTTCCTTTAATTGATATCATTCTTCTCCTTTCAATTACAGATTTGTTGTTAACTGATCCTCCCATCTCTTTCTTGGTCTCCCTTGTGGTCTTTTTCAACATACGTCTACATCATTCTCTCCTTCTCCATCCTCATTACATGTCCACACAACCTCAGTCTTGCTTCCTTTACTATCTCATATACTACTATCTTGTACTCCCTATATGCTAATTATTTTCCGGATCACTCCTATCATTCTGGATTATTCCTAATCTGGTTTTTCCTCGTGACAGCTAACATGCTTCCCACAAACTTCATTCCCATGCCCACCACTTTCCTAGCCTTCTTACATTCACTGTCCATGTTTCTTCTGCATTTGTGACAATGGGTACAAAGTTCGCCCTGTATAACACTTCCTTAAACTTCAAAGGCACTTTCTCTTCTCCATATAAAGTCTCTTACACATCTATACAAGGCAACTCGTAAATGTATGCAATAAAGTGGTGCAGTGTAATCGTTGACCAATATGATTCTTATTTACGTAGAGGAAGGACAGAATTCCACTGCTCGTGTGTATGCTGCATGTTTTCCTGTCTGGCATCACCCAAATCCAAGGACATTTGTGGCACTGAATCGTCACCTGGAGGGAAACCTGTCGCTTTGCACATGTGATTGTCAACACTGGTAGGCCACCATGTCACAGGACCATTGCAATGGAAGTGGTAGTTCTGCATTATGTGGAACACTCACCAGTTTCAAGTACGCAGCGTTTAGCCACACGTCATCAGCTGTCACAGACGTCCGTGTGGAGAACAGTACATGACCAATTACAGTACCCCTTCAATTTGCAACCTGTGCAGGAGTTGAATCCAGCTCTGGAAGATTTTGAATGCCATAGGACATTCTGTGAGTGGCTACTGCACCGCTATGTCACAGAAGAGTACTGGTAATGGAAGAAGCAACATTTATCGGAAATGGCAGTGTCCACAACCAACAAATTTGTGCGACACAAACCCAAATGTCATCCTGAAGCTCCATTCGCAATATCATTTTTCCATCAATGTTTAGGCTAGTGTTGTGGTGATATTATACTCGTGTCATATGAAATGCCTGCAAAACTATGAGGTGAACACTACTTACACTTTCTGCAGACCGTTCTCCCCCAACTACTGGATGATGTTCCGCTGGTAGCTTGGCTGAACATGTGATCATTCAGAAGGGGGCCCTTGCACATTAACGACCCTGCAGTGAGACGCTATTTGGACGAATACTATCACAGGCGATGGATTTCATAAGGCCTATTGCATGGCCAGCGCAATCTTCGATTTCACACCTTGTTACTTCTGGTTGTGGTGTAACATGAAGGAAATGGTGTAGTCCCAACGGCACAATGTGAGAGAACACCTGTAGAATGTAATTGTGGCCGCTGGAAATACTATGCGGGCTATGCCACATATCTTCCAACAAACACGACAATCGTATTGTTGGAGGGCTGAACTGTGTTGTGAGTGCAATGGTGGACACTTTGAGCATCTGCACTAACCAGACCAATAAAGTAACTACGATATAATGGTAGCCTCTGTCTTACCTGTCCCTATCAGTATCTTGGTAGTGAAGACGTCCCGGCAATATGTTGTTATGAGACTTTTAATTTTATTTTTAGCGTAGATTCCACTGTACCACTTTATTGTATACAATTATGGATCAACCTGTAGAACAACTCTTCCCACTGCCTTCTTTTTATTAGATCCTCTCTACTTCCCCCCTATGCCTTTATACACAAATATTATAATTTATCAGTATTTTTTTTAGTCAGCATTGGCATCATAACACCCCACCGAGCCTGACGCTCTGGGTGGAAGCCAAACCCTTGAGGCGGCCATATGTGCTATAAATTACACAATTCCCAAGAAAGTACCTGGCAAACTGCATGCAGACAGGCTGACACCTATAGTTGCCATCGAGTTGTTGACTTCTATAGCAGTAGCTTTGATTTCTCTCAGCGACTTGCCTTCCTCGGACATGGCTCCGGTGATCTGGTGGACAAATTATTTAGTGGCGAAGTTTTCCACAAAGTCACATCGCTATGCAATTTGATGATATAAGAAAAAGTATGACTGTATAGATTATTGTAAAGTTATCGCTCATGTGCCTTGTTTACTATTTTATTTATTTGAATTATATTTAGAAGCAGGTGCAGCAAAGGTGGATAGGGACATATAAAAGGAACAAACACAATATGGCTTTTACAGTAAAAATAAGAACACAGCTCACTGGACAAAGAGCTAACGGCTGCCTCTTGAAGAAAATCGGTCGTTACTGCCCAATCTCCCGACCTAGGTTTCATTCTATCAGAACTCATCAGGAGGGAGTGTGAAATGCGCAATGCAACGTCCTAAAAGAGGAAACCAGAATACACAAACGGGAAGGAATAGAAATTGATAGAGAATGATAGGACAGTTAGATATGAACATGTAAAAGTAACAAATAACATATAAAGGACAAATATATATTCAAAATGCCTGAAAAACGAAAAGAGGGTTTACTTAAAGAGAAAGTAGAAATAATGATTAAATGGATTTTTTTGTTGCTAATTTACATAAACTATAACATTAATACATTTAAAGTGTTAAATTAATGATCCGGGGTTTGGTATTTCCTATAATAATAGAATTTTTTTAAAATTTCTTTGAATCTTGAAACAGATTTTTTTTTTCAAAAATCCTCAAATCTTGAATATCTTTTTTAAGGACTCAAAGGATTTTATTGCATTTTTGAAGATACCATTCCTATTTATTACATTTATTCATTCCAACTTTTCTGCATAATGCTGAGCAATAACTTGCAAATAATCTGTAGAGTCATACTCTTCCCTATATTCATCAAATTTATACTCTCCTTAATAAAATTTACTTTACATCTATTACAGTTTCCCACCTATAGCCTGGGTCATTTTTTTTATTCAAGCCATAATTTATATTTTCCACTGGACCTGTTATAGCTTCATTTGTCTTATAATCTAACTTAAGACTAGGTCAGTCCCCGGCCGTTAATTTATCACTGTGAAAGGGTAAGCCCACATTTCAACAATGAAACATTTTTTGGCCATGTCAGGAATTTAACCCGAGACCCTTAGCTCAGTAGTGCTACTGAATGAGCTAAGGTGTCGGATACTCTACTTACTAAAATATGTTTTTATAAACTAAGAAATATGTTTCGATGGCCGCGATGGTTACCTTATATACAAATAGCAGACCACAC
The DNA here is from genome assembly GCA_902141385.1 of Timema californicum. NCBI lineage: Eukaryota > Metazoa > Arthropoda > Insecta > Phasmatodea > Timematidae > Timema > Timema californicum. The sequence continues at coordinate 93,613 of CABFOW010000591.1, forward strand.
ATCCCTCTACGACCAGTACTACTGTTGGTGGTGCCATCTTGGGAGAAGAAGTGCACAATCCTCCCCCACCACCATGCTTTCTACCTGAATGCACAAGATGTTTATTACGAAAGTGAGTTGGAAGTTCCATTAAATTAAAGACAATCTGGGCCTTTTTGGATTTCCCTTCAATACCCCATTCTTCATCCAAGAAAATCTTTGTAAAATAAATCGTTGATGCAGCAAATATAATCACAAAAAGCTCAAAAACAAGTTATTTGTGAATAATTGCTTCTAAAGAAAAGATTAAATTTCTTGGTGATATATTACTGCTAAATTATTTAAAAATTACTCAAAAAATATATTTATGGCCCCTTCAATAGCACTTGATAAAGGTAAATAAACTAGATAATGTATAAGCTGTAAGGCCCTCAGCGCCTTTTTGCTATATACTGCCCATAATACCTCGCTGCCACATAACGCCAACAGTCTATTGCTCTTGTCACGTAACTGCTTGATGCAGACTTTATGTACTGCTTCAGAACTATCTGCTATTATGTAACACCCTGTGGCTGTCATTGCTTCATGTAACAACTCTCTTACATCCATGTAATGTAACGCCCCTCTTACCATATGCCAACTATGTTTTCTTTTGCTGAGATCAGAAAATACCTCATCTGGATTAGCAAAACTTCTTTATTCAAAAGCCAACTAACCATAGAGACATAGAGGTTAATCATTGCATTAAACTCTCTATTGTAGCATCATAGTTATATAATATGGGTAACAGTGTTACTACCATAGTAATTAAATACCCTACTTCATCGCTAAACTGTACTTATCTTGGTTGTCTCACGATATACGAGTGCCTGCAACAACACTGCTCTTTGACTATACTGTCCAGCGGCGGTCTTGCCAACTAGCCTCGAAATGGAGTTGGGTTCACATAATTATTGAACATTTTTATGACGTACCATCATCATGCTACAAAGCCAAAACATATTCTAACCCTACTAAAACACAAACCCCTTGGGAATGACAGGTGAAGGTGTGGCAATAACACAACCCTTTGTAACCTCCTAACATCACTAATAGTCGTAAGGTGTGTAAAACTATCTTGTAAAGTGTTTAATTTAATGATAACATTATTAATAATAATTCCAATCTTTGAAAACGTTATTGAAATAGAGAAATTTACCTTAAATAATCATTTAACCTAAGCTCAATGTTGATAAGACTAACCTTTAGTCCTTCATTCTTAGCCCACTCTACCGCAAGACCAAAGTTGAGGATATCTCCGGTATAGTTGGCTATGATCACGAGTGTTCCAGCTGTTTAAACAAAACATACTAACTAAACTAATATGTTAAGGATGAGAAAAGTTGATTTTAGAGGAAGTTCACCCACACTTGTGAGGAGAGAGTGGAAAACCCTCTAGGAAAAAACACCTTCAGTACACCTGACCGGGATTCTAACCCTGATATTCATTCATCGGCAGTCTGGCCTGTTGCGAGACCTTGCGGCCACTGAGGTGGGTGATTTGACCTTGAGACACCAATATTTCAAAGCTTCCCACACTTGTAATAGTTCACATTTATAACAGTGAAAGGGGTAATTGACCCAATGAGCAGTTTACCCAAGCAATATTCTAGTCAGTCTACTAGTTACCTGTAGTTCCTTGGCCCACCTTGCGTATTGCGTGGAGCACAGAGGAAGAGGGCGGAGACGCAAACACTGATCCGGCGACTGCAGCAGTCAACATTCCATCACCCACGTAACCTGTGGGCCTCCCGCAAGTATAGTTCTCAGTTTGATGATTTATAAACAATAAGGTTAACAGTTTTAACAATGCGATTACAACACTGGAGAGTCCCCTTCATTGGCCTAAACCTTGCTTAAGATTGTTTTGCTTCAAATGATGGTCAACCCCCTTTCAAACAGACTCTGGTTAAATCTTCGTCAAAATGAATTTTCTCATGCTGTGATACAAAAGACGACAAAGATTGATTCAAAGTTAGCTCTTGGCTGATATTTGCTAATATCTACTTCCTTTTGAGCCCCAGGAGAGAGATATATTGTGATCATAACGAAAAAAACAAACTCAAGATTCATGACCCAGTGAAACAAAAAAGTGGTTTTGACAATGCTGTCTGTATCTCGGCCTAAAGCCAAAACTACTTTACTGATAGGGCTAAAAACATAGTATCTAAAATTTTCAAAAGTTTCCCCAAGAAATTTTCAGAGTGAGATATTCAACCATATAAATAAGGGTAGTTTACTTAAAGGGAAAAAAGAGCTAAATCAATTTTATCAAAATCCACTCTTGTGCTTTTGATTAACTTTTCTATACAGCCACTGTTAAACATTATAAACAAAATGGCAACTTTAATTTTTCCATGAAAAACTACTTTCTGGGTACTTTACATAAGAAGAAATTTCCAATTTTGTTAATTTCACTTCAACTATTTCATATACAAAATAACTTATCATTGCAAAGTTTTAGTACTATTAAAAATAAAAGCCTTATATTTGAAATATATATATATTTATAAAAGCAATAGTTTCTTAGCTATAGGCATGTATATACATTTTTTATGGGACCTCTGAAAATAAATTTGATTATGTTCTTTGGTGGGCAGAGATGTTCCTCTTTTCCCATTGTTTCTGTAAGAGTATATAATATTTCATTTCTACTCTTTAGATGAGTGTTTCGGCAACGATATTTATTATGTTTCACAAATATTATGAATTAGTAAATGTCTCTATTTGTGAAGAATGATCATGAAAAGGGGATGAATCCTGGATATCTCATTGGTAGACCAGCGGCGTGCTAAGCCAAAGGTCCCAGGTTCGATTCCTGTGTCCGGGTGTCATTTTTCAACTGATTTAAATTAATTTAATTGTGGTTTCCTACATACTGACATTTTCGTAATTACAATGATTTACACTTTGTTTTTTAAATCATATAGTATATATTATGACCGGGATAGATATGACATCCAGTTCGGTCTCCTGTATGTAGACTATTAGCCGCTCTGGTGGCACAGAGCGTTGCCCAGGGTACACTATAAGAGGTTGTATACACATACTACCTGGAATGAGCTGATGTGATAAAATAGTTATAATGATGTTGTGGAGCAGGTGTGAGTATAAACCTAACTTATACCTAGTTAACCAAACCTTGGTGACTATTAGGATAATTCCTCTTGTGGGAAAGATAAAAAAGGTACCAGCCAGTTAAAGAACTAGGGACGCCTAGACTCGTAGCCAGGCGCACTGACCACTACAGCACAAGGTCGGTTACTTTGTGTGTCGATATTCTCTGAATACAATGAATCTGGTGCCTTTTAAATCTCTACCTGAGAAGTGTCCTGCCGAAACGGGACATACTAGTGCTCTTTGGCATGGTAGTTCCCTCATTATATATTCACATTAAAAAAAACTTGCATTATAATATGATTACCTGCACAGAAAGGTTCATGCCCTGAACCACCACCAGAAATAAGACCGACACTGTCACCAAGGTTTGCCCACTGGAAATGGAAAGAAAGAAAATGTTTCCTTAGCTTGACATCAAAATTGATTTGACTTCCCAACATACTTTAAAATCATATATAGTGAATTAATTAGTAAAAAGATCTTTTTAGCACCGTGTCTTACTATCTGTTTGGGTTATATGCTTATGTACCAATTATACACTCATGGTTTTAGGGATGAGGAAGGTCATATTTATAAGAAGTGTACCCACATTCACACGGGTGTCTAAAACCTACCCTCAGTACATATGACCGAGATTCGAACCACAATCTTACCGTCATTAGCAGTCTATCTACTGTGAGATTAGCGCATTCGACCATGCGGCCACTGATGCGGGTAATTGGTAAAAATAAGTCGGAGGGTGTGTGGGGGGCAAAACAAACAAACAAAAAAATACCATGTAACAAAATGAAATAAAATTACACCTTCTCAAGTTACCAGATTCAAAAGCTTGTAAAATAGGACGTACAAATGACATGAAAAAGGACTCAAGTTTGGAAAAAAGGTGAAAGTATATTTTTAGAAAAATCTAAAAAGCATTTCTGCAAACACAAAAAAAGGGACGCCTAGACTCGTAGCCAGGCGCACTGACCACTACAGCACAAGGTCGGTTACTTTGTGTGTCGATATTCTCTGAATACAATGAATCTGGTGCCTTTTAAATCTCTACCTGAGAAGTGTCCTGCCGAAACGGGACATACTAGTGCTCTTTGGCATGGTAGTTCCCTCATTATATATTCACATTAAAAAAAACTTGCATTATAATATGATTACCTGCACAGAAAGGTTCATGCCCTGAACCACCACCAGAAATAAGACCGACACTGTCACCAAGGTTTGCCCACTGGAAATGGAAAGAAAGAAAATGTTTCCTTAGCTTGACATCAAAATTGATTTGACTTCCCAACATACTTTAAAATCATATATAGTGAATTAATTAGTAAAAAGATCTTTTTAGCACCGTGTCTTACTATCTGTTTGGGTTATATGCTTATGTACCAATTATACACTCATGGTTTTAGGGATGAGGAAGGTCATATTTATAAGAAGTGTACCCACATTCACACGGGTGTCTAAAACCTACCCTCAGTACATATGACCGAGATTCGAACCACAATCTTACCGTCATTAGCAGTCTATCTACTGTGAGATTAGCGCATTCGACCATGCGGCCACTGATGCGGGTAATTGGTAAAAATAAGTCGGAGGGTGTGTGGGGGGCAAAACAAACAAACAAAAAAATACCATGTAACAAAATGAAATAAAATTACACCTTCTCAAGTTACCAGATTCAAAAGCTTGTAAAATAGGACGTACAAATGACATGAAAAAGGACTCAAGTTTGGAAAAAAGGTGAAAGTATATTTTTAGAAAAATCTAAAAAGCATTTCTGCAAACACAAAAAAATGTGTCGAATGACTTATTTATATTGTATAATTTTTATTTTCAGCAGTTTTTATATGTGGAAGTTTCACAAATTAAGTATCTAGTCAATTAGTTAACTTTCTCTCAATATCCTTTCTATTAATTTTTATTGTAATTGTTTAAATATTCCTTGTCACATTTTTTTGGGCTGTTATTGGTATAATTGATCATTCAAGTGATGGGTTGTTGTTGAATATTTAGTTTTAGTATTAACAGCTCTTATCTAGTCATTTGGCAATTTGCACTTTTTATAGCTTATCAGTTAATTCTCTACAATATTCATCTAATACTTAATAGTATCTCGCACAGATATACAGTTTTACTTATTTATGAAATCAATTTTTGTTCTTTAACAATCTCTGAGGTGATGTTTTAGGGATGTTTTGTCTGTTTTAATTGATCTTATTTTTTGACTTAACAATTTTTCTTTGAATAAATAAATTCGTTATATTCATAATTTATATTGTTTAATTGAATAAAGAAGTGTCCTAATCAATTTAATTGCTGTTCTACCAAAGTACATTCCTTATATTATAAATCTTAGAAATATTAGCTTGGCTAGGGCATATTCAAACTCCACAGCAGGTAATGACAAACTGTAACCGACCCGATTTACGAGAATGACACGCTTGCTTGCGTGAAGACTAAGTCCCGGGAGTGAGAGCGTGATCCCACTCAACATGTCAGCCACACACGTGTCCACAGTATTGATCAGCTTCTTGCCAGTCGACATCGTGTTGGCTTACGTCGATCTGAAACAAGTGAGGTCGCCTCAACAAAAACTCTGGCTGGAATAACTTTCGTAAAGTTTCAAAATTACATTTTGACAAGGAATTGAACTCTAGACCCTTGGCTTGGCGTGGCAATGCTTTACCAGTGCGCTATCCAGGATTCGTCCCAGGGTCATTAATTATTCATCTGTAGTTTAAGGCAGAGTATGTGGGGAAATCATTTGCTAACAGTGTGCTATCATTTATGCCAGCACACCACCTCTGTTTTCATTTAAGCTCAACACCCGAGGCAACATTGTACTGAGTTTTATATATCAATACAAGAAGAATATCTGCTGCTATGTGATAAAGATCAGCGAATCATAATTTTATTTTAAAGCCATGTGTTAGCAAAGCTGGGATTTCAGCCGTTGTTGTAATAAACAGCAAGTACCAAAGTACAGGAAATGAGGGTGGCGGTGTCCAATCTGATTCCAAGGTTTGAGAAGTTGTCAAGCGCCCAACAGGTGCACACATATTCTATTGGTAATTAATTGTGGTTATTTAAGAATGATATATTTTTCCTTTCAAATTATGTGTACAATTTTTTTCAAAAGACCACTAAGAGCAAAGAAACCATCTTGTAAAAACCACTCTCATTACACTTGACCAGGGTCAAACCATGATCTCCCACATCATGGATAGTTTAGTCTATTGCAAGAGTAGCGCCTTAGATCATGCCCAATTTTATTTTTTGTTTGAGGTATTTAACATTCACATTTTGAACTGACTAATTATATCAACACACAACTTGTAGACTAACATCAATCTTGAACAAATACATCCAACCCTGGCTGTTAATGCAACATTGTGAAAGAGTAAACCAATATTTAACAAATTATAAATGTTTCGCCCATGCCAGAAATCGAACCTGGGACTCTTAGCTCAGTAGACAAACTACTGACAGAACTAAGGTGTCGGACAAAACAAATTTCATTTGTAATAGGGGTGTGTGCAAAGATTCGACTTGGCTTCGCTAATAAAAATATTGACCGCTAAAATACTCCATTTATGTTCAATTATAGCCACTCTGAGCTGTTTTGTACATTACAAATTAAAATTTATAAGGAAAATATCTGAAGAAATTGAATTGCATGTTGTGATAATAACTTGATTTGTCATAGTAACACTTAATATTAGAAACAATTATGCAATAAAACATTTTCAAAGCAATTTTAGTGCATAAAGTAAAATACATAACCACAATATATTTTTTCAAGCATAAAACAATTAAAAGAAAATATTCAAACTTCGATTCGACTTCGAGAATATTTAATATATTCAAATGGAGTTTGCTTTGAATTGAAAAATTGACTTTGTACACTCCTACTTTGTTACCTTGGGTCATCATATTTGAGACACAAGAGTGAAAGCAACAAGTTTCGTGAAATGCGGTATTTTTAATCTAGCGTGGAAAAATAAATATTAAGAAATGGCAGCTTACCTAGTGTTTGAAATATGATTTAAACATGTTTTCCCCTCCATAAAAACAGTAGGTAGTTTCCTACACTTTTCCTGGGCAAATTATGGTGCATTTTCTAATAAATTACCTTCATTGTAGTGATAGGAGTAAGTTGCAAAATGCCTGAGTAATCAGCAAGACAATCAGAACTAAATGATACAAACAAGGCCTTCATATATGTGTCTTCAAGACCAAAGTTGAAAACTAATATTAGTTTCTAAAATATTATTTGGGTAATACAATTTAATAGTTTGTTTTGAATAAGAGATCATCTATAGTTGTATTGAAATAAAATCTAATCAAAGCTAAAAACAATCCATTTATAGGATTAAAAGTTACTCACCTTTATTTTTTAATAAAAAAAAACAAATGGGAAAATATTTAACTCACTGTGGTTTGTGTGGTGTTGCGATAATGTCCTTAGCCAATACTAAATAACCTTTGACACTGAATAAGATAGTTTGACCATGACCTGATAACTGATAAGCAGCTGTAAAGGGCATAAGAAATAGTACATTTTAATAATATTTAGTTTTATAGATATTTTAGGTGAGCAGCTTTAACAAGACAATTTGAAAAGTGTGGGATGAAAGATTGATTGCATCCTCACAAACGTCCTTGAAGTTTAATAATAGCCGGGGCAATTGGTGTTACAGTTGAAAGGAAATGACTTATTATGTATGGTTAAACCAGAGAATGACCAAGCAAAACATATATTTTTTATGGATATTTTCTTGCAAACTGAAATGTACCAGTTATTCACATTTAAAATTGATTTAATATGATATAATTGTAAAAAAATGAAACAAATAAAAGTAAACAAATTGACATATATTTACAAACACTCCAATTATATCATATTAAGTTAATAACATATAATTGTGTAATACACTTTTACCATCATCATCATCAACAGCTTACAGGTAGTGGCTGGGTTGGAATCTAGGTCTCTCCACCACCTCCTTTACTCCCACCATCTCTCTCCCGTCAACATGGCCCAGTCTTCTCCTTTCAGCCATCTTTCCCTTAGTCTTCCTCTTAGCTTCCTACCTCCTTCCTCCATATTCACTATCCTACTGGTCATCCTTTCCTTCTCCATGCTTCACACATAGCCAGACCACCTTAGTCATGCCTTCTTTATCCTGTCCTAGACTTGCTATTCCTTTACTTATTCTGAAAATTGACACCTGGACACGGGAATCGAATCCGGGACCTTCAGCTTAGTACGCCAATGCTCTTAACACTGAGCTATCCAGGATTCGTCCCGTGCCCATGGTCATTCTTCCCTCATAGTTTAAGGCACCTGGATAGCTCAGCGGTAAGAGCATTGTTGTACTAAGACGAAGATCCCGAGTTCGATTCCCGTGTCCAGGTGTCTTTTTTAAATTTTCAGAATATGATATCTAAGTGGTTTTTGGACGAATCCTGGATAGCTCAGTGGTAAGAGCATCGGCGTACTAAGCCGAAGGTCTCGGGTTCGATTCCCATGTCCAGGTGTCATTTTTCAATTTTCAGAATATGATATCTAAGTGGTGTTATCCTCACTAAAATGCATTAACAAGTTTCGGCTATTTGTTTCATTTATTCCTTTACTATTCTTCTTATTTTCTCATTTATCATCTTGTCAAACTTTCTCACGTCAATCCTGAAATATCATTTCCTTTGCCCACATTCTGCTTTATCCTGTTCTTTCATTAACCACGTTTCTGCAATGCACGTCAATATTGGTAGGTAATAGGCAAAGTAGATCACGGCCTTGCACTTGTCTGGCATGTCCCTGCTCCAAATCAGGCTTCTCACACTTCTGAAAAATGCCTCTGCTTACCTTTCTTTCTCACTTATTTCTCTCTTGTTCCTTCCCCTCTCCTCTACAAGACTGCCCAGATAGACTGCCCAGATACTTGAAACTTTTTACTATGTTCAATTGCTCCTCTCTGTCACACCAGTTGTGTACCTGTTCTTCTTCCTTGTCGTGATCACCATCTCACTCTTCCTTAATTTAAACATTCCGTACTGCTCCATCACTTCTTCCCAGACCTCCAGCTGATCTTGTTCTTCTTTCTCCTCCCTATCCCACACCATCAGCTCATCTGCAAAAATGCTTGCTTTCATCTTACCTTCCTCAATTCTTTCTAACGCTACCTTGATTATTTTGTCCATCACTTCAATGAAGAGTAATGGTGAGAGCGCACTGCCTTGTTTCAGATCACTCTTTCAGGCAAACCAATCTGTCTTCTCCTTTCTCAGTTTCACAAACCTCACACTTCCCTTGTACATATTTTACTCTTGTTTACAGTTTCATCCTGCACTCCTTTCTTCTCCAGCGCTTTTCCTTACTCTTCTTCTGCCCACGCTGTTATAAGCTTTTTCAATATTCAAAAAGACCATAAACGGGTCTTTACTGTACTCATAGTGTTGCTCTTGCAGCTAGCTGTCTCAAAGTGAAAATAAGATCAAGTGTCGACCTTCCTGGTCTGAGGCCGAATTGATCCTCTCTCAATCCTTCTCCTCTAATTCTTTTTTCCGATACTTTTCAAACACCTTTGTAAAGTGGCACATCAAGGTGACTTCCCTGTAGTTCCCACACTTTTTCCTGTCTCCTTTCTTGAAGATGGGTACTATTATTCCCCTCTTTCAGTCTTCTGGGACTTTCCCCTATTTCCATACTACTCATATCGCTCACACTTTCCTGGCTAGTGCTCACTTCCACCTCTTCCTCATCCTCTGAGGTCGCATTAGCATGTCCTTAAAGTACTCTTTCCAGTTTCCTTAAGTCCTCCTTTTCGACTACATTCCCAGTCTTGTCTACCATTCCAATCTGTTCTCTTTATTTATTTTCTTACTTCTGACCCTTTTATACAGCATTTTTTTTACTATTCACACTGTCCTCTTCCATCCAACTTCTTTTCTCCTCCTCCACTAACCTTGATTCCTTCTTTTTTGCCTTATAGCCTTCCTCCACCTCTATTATCCTCTCTCTGAACCACTCCCTAAAGTCTCTGATCTACTCGGTTACTGCTTCTCTTGTTCTAGCATTCCACCATGGTGATACCTCCCAGCTTTTCTTTCCACTTGTCCTTCCACACACCTCCTCTGCTGCATCCACCAATTTGTCCGGAATCCTCCCCATATTCTTGATATCATCCCTTGGAAGGCTGCTCCGAATTCTTCTATGAAACTCTGTTCTAATCTCTTTCTCTTTCAAACTTCCATACCTTTAACCTCCTCTCCTGGTTTTCTGATATTCTCCTTTCCTTCCTTCCTGTCAGGGTTGCTAAAAGCAGCCGGTGGTCACTGTCTAGGGATTCATATGTAATTACCTTTACATCTGTCATTTCCTTCCTCATTTGTATATCTAGCGTATGTAGTCCACTACTGACTTCCTTGACCAGTCGGCGCTATACCATGTTACCTTATGACTCTCCCTCTTCATAAACCACATATTTCCTATCAGCAATCCATTCATCTCGCACAATTCTAGCAGCTATTCACCCTCCTTATTCGTAGTTCCCCAGCCATCTACTCCCAGCATTCCATACCCTTGCCTACCCTTATCAACATGAGTATTGAAGTCGCCTCTGCCTTCTCAGTTGCTTCTGTAAGCTACTCCTCCTCGTTCGCTGGACAGCCTACCTGCGGGTCATACACTTGCACCACCTCCACTGTCTTGTCCTTCAATCCAATTTTCACCTTCATAAATCTGTAATTTATTCCCATAACCTCTTTATTTAGCCCTTCATTCACCCCTAACCCCACTCCGTTCCTTCTTCTTTCCTCATTTCCAATCCAATATATATTAAATCCATTTATCAGATCCTTTTTACCTTCTCCTTTACACTCAGTTTCTGCCAATACCAGTAGGTCTGGCTTTCTTCTCTCCGTTAGATCCACTCTCTTCATCTTTTCCCATCAATGTCCTGATATTTATTGTATCAATTCGTAGTCCATTTCCTTTTCTGGGTCGGTGACCATTATGTCTGTCCTTTCCGAGGCTTGGTGTTCCCATTTTAAAAGCCATTTTGCATCCATTATTGGCTTGCTAGCCCTATTGTAGTCTCACTAAAGCCCCATCAGCCTTCACTTTTCAAGGTTCCTGCAGGGAGGGCTGGATTTACATATTCGGGGCCCCCCATAAACCCATGTAAATTATATCATAGCATGTCCGAGGAAAGGAAAGAATTAAGCATCTTTTTGATTTTACTAAAATGTAATTATAGCAAAATAAAATGAACTAGGCTGGCTATATAAAGACTTCATAAAAAACGCTTGAGCCGGAACAGTCTAATTTACAGGCGCTGGGCAGTTGTTGTCATGTTGGTCCAGTAGGTGTAAGGAAGACTTCTATATTTGGCATGAAAAATGACTTTTATTACTATTGATTCACTTAGCGTGCATGTGCTCATGTGCATACACACACACATATTATTTTTCTGGTCTTTACCATTTAGGTTAGGCCGTTAGTAGCAAGAATGGTTTGCATAACCTGAATGGATAGTAATAGGTAGTGCTAAATATAAAATAAATAAAAAAGTAGCAAGACTCGATACTTTAATATTATAATCAAAGGAGGCTTTTACAAATAAAAAACACAGTTATCGTGGAGAGGTGACAGGAAAACCCCAAACAATATTTCCTTTTTTATAAGCATACAAGCATTTTCAAGAACCAGAGATGCACAAAATGTCTTTGACAGATACATTTTCCCTAATAAACTGGGATCAGTTTGGTAATTACTAGCTGGCTCGCTCACCAGTTTGGCCAGGCAGTCGCTCAGTCACTCCCACACTCGCTCGTCAGTCTGGCCGAACTCTTAAGGTATCTTTTCTTGGATCACATATCAATTATATTATGTCAATATAATCCTCTGTAAATGACACTCCTATATTTAGTATTCTACTTGATTACCTCATTAATACTCATACTGGCACTCACCACGAACACAATCGACATCTGAATTTCAATGTTTCTCAAGAGTAACTGACTAAATTTGTTAGAGCAACAACAAATTGGAAAACAAAAATTGTATCAAAGGCACCGCTGAGACAGCAGCACTATCCGCCGGTTTGTGAAAGAACTTTCTGAGGAACCGCCACAGTATGCCGAAAGGGAGGCCATTGTACAGAGTTGACAAGCAAAATTGTAAATGATTAACAGAAACTTTCCTAAAATCTGGCCATTGCCTGCACAGCTACCGAAGCAGTCAAGGGGCAAACGTTGTCCCCACTGGCACTCCCCTACTTCGTGCCATTGCCTGCCTCCCTCGATGTGGACGAATGTGTTGGAATTCTTTTTTATTTAATAAATATTAAGTTAACTTTTAAGAATACATGGCCTAAAGGTGAATATAAAATCTACTGTTAACACACAGGTAGATAAGTTAAATAAATAACCTTTCCAGAGAAACTGTTAACACACACCTGAACCAGAAATTGATTTCCACTCGTTTTCTTAAAAGTAAAAGGATTTACTACGCATTTGAAGGTGACTAGTGTATTTTTTAAAACAATGTTAATGAAATCTTGATAAAAATAGATATTGCTTTGAAAATATCGGCGTATATCTTTTACTTCTACCAGCAAAACTAGTAACAAGACTTTTGCAGTTAAAAGATTGTGTCATTTTATGAGGTTTAAGTACAAATTAATGTACACTCCATTCATCCTGAAAGAAATGTCTTACTTTGGCCGATTAGTTTACTAATTTCTAAAGCTACCATGGTTGAATCAAAACAAGGTAAGGTAATTTTCATGGCAAACAAAAATCACATTTAAAATAGTCTTAATATCAGCACATTATAAAATCAATCTTTTACCAACAAAAAATTATAAAAGGTAGTTTTAAAGAAGTTTGAGGAAAATGGATTTAGCTTCAGGTTCTGGATAATTTTATCAATAACTTAAAAACTGTGAATTGGCTCAATATTTCCATCAATTACAGTATTTGATTTACATGTACACATTTTTTTCAGGCAAAAGGTTTTTTTTGGCACCATCTTACAACTTGTCCAGGTTATAGGCTTATGTACTAAATACACCGATGGTTATATTTGAAGGACTTGTACCCACATTTGAGTGGAAAAACCACCCTCGGTACACTCAAATGAGGTTGGACCCTCAAACTCGTCAGCAGTCCAGTCCACCCCAAGAGTAGCACCTTAGCCTATACAGCCATATTGCAGTGGTATTCTGGTTATACACCTTGATTAGAGTCAATACTCATTTAAATAAAAACATCTCAAAGCATCTAAACAAGGTCATTGTTGGGGGGGAGGGGATTTCAAGCGCCCCCCTCTACCCCCCAGAAATTTTATGGACAAAATATATTATATGGCTTTATTTATGGTTCAAACAATATCTAGAATTTTATCTAGCCTTCAGTAGTTAGGAGGTTATGTTGCCATAAAAAATACTTCAGATTTTAGCTTCTGGTGGTGATTGATATTAAAAATGTTTCCTCGTCTTCTCTCCGTCCATTCCAACACAAGAGTGACAAGTTAGAGCATTCAAACACCAATGCAGGTTTCATAGTAGTTAATGGACAAGTTCTAACTAGTCTAGTATCTTCCTTTCTTGATTTGGTCCAAGACAGTCAGTTGGTTCGGTGCAGCCTCTCAGATTCCTCTCGAGGTTATAAATAATAGTGGGGGTGGGAAACTTATTTGAATAAAAAGATTGAAATTGATGAGGTTGAGTCGGGAGTTTTATTTGGAAGATACGTTAACACTTGACATTTTATTACATTTAATTTTTAAGCACTACATTTAGTAAAAAAAAAGAAAGGTTAATTAATACTTTAAGACTTAGTTGCAGATTGTAAGCAACAATCGTTCAGTCACATGGGCCATCCAACCACCACGGTGGTCTCCCTTTTCTTCCACCATCTCTAAAACACCCTCAAGCCTAAACAAAAATAACGATTATTAGTGAAGTACCTCTTAGCACGTCTCTATAGCTTGAGTGTTAACTAGTAATTGTGTGTCCGACGCTTCCCTTCCCCATACTGTCAAAAACAAATGCTAAAATCTGATCTGCTGATTGGCTAGCTGTTCGTGCCAAAACTCCCTTCTCTAGATTTGAAATTCAAGTTTTTTTTTATAAGAAATCCAGTATATATATGAAAGGTACTCAGAGACAAACCATCCCTATTTTGAAATCATAAAATGATAGAAAGTTAGGGTGGGCCTAGGTATGTCATAGTTAAACATTTTTACACCAAGAATCAAGTATATTGACGCATATATTCTAGTATATACTAAGGATGGGACCCTAGAACCTACAAAGAAAGTAAAAAAAAAAGGTTAATTAATACTTTAAGACTTAGTTGCAGATTGTAAGCAACAATCGTTCAGCCCCATGGGCCATCCAACCACCATGGTGGTCTCCCTTTTCTTCCACCCATCTCTAAAACACCCTCAAGCCTAAACAAAAATAGCTGCTATTAGTGAAGTAACTCATAGCCCGTCTCTATACCTTGAATGTTAACCAGCAAGTGTGTTGTGCCTGACGCTTCCCTTCCCCATACTGTCAAAACCACCTCCCTTTTCCACTGTGAGGCCACAAGTACTTCTCACATAGGGTGTCTACATGACTCTGGATTTGAAATTCCAGTTTTTTTTAAAGAAATCCAGTATATATGAAAGGTAGACAAACCATCCCTATTTTGAAATCATAAAATGATAGAAAGTTAGGGTAGGCCTAGGTCTGTCATAGTTAAACATTTTTACATCAAGAATCAAGTATATCGACGCATATATTCTAGTATATACTAAGGATGGGACCCATAGAACCTACAAATAATATTCATGGATTCAAAACTCGGATCATAATATTTTTTTTTAAATAGGTACTAAGTTAAAGTTTTTATTAAAGGTATTAAAATAGTTAAATAGCTTCGTGTGGTTAAAACCAGAATAATGATAGGAAAAACCTAACAACCAAATCCTAGATCACTAATTTACTATTTAATGTAAACAAAATCAGAAGTGAAGGAAAAAATCCTAGTTATTGGGAAAGTTAAAACACTTATGCTTACAATATTTACTAAAATTCAAATTTTAATTAGGGATTTGATGGCAAAATGAAATTTCAGATTTGAAAAAAGGTGGATCCAACCCATCTTTTTTAATACACGTGCATACACACGTAACATTTTTTTGAATGACCTATATCACCGTCAAACTTGATGGTCTTGGGGTAAAGTGTTAACCTCAGAACCTGATGTTTGTGGGTTCGAACCCAACACAGGCCAAAGACCTTTTCTTGAGCGAGAAAAAAATATCATAGTTTAACATCCTTAGTAGGGGAAGTAAAGCCTTCGTCGGTTCCATGTGGCATGAAGGTATAAGGTCATTTCATCTCACTCATAGAACTTTAAAGGTACAAATAAGGTACAAATAATCAGTCTTGGCAGCACAACTTCAAAGAATGATTACAGCCAGCGAGTTTACTCTACCACAAAAACAGGACAATGCTAAAAAGTAACAGATAAAAGTAATAAATTTGAATGACGCTATAATTTCAACAAAGACTTTACAAGAATGAAAACTACTAGATTTAAAAGTTAAAGGCCTAAAAATGAAGTTAATTCATTGAAATTTAGAACACTGACTTACCACCTACTGGTAGTGATATACTCACCGACAAGGTAGTCTTTATAGTAGGGATACTGGTTTGTAGTAACAGTGAACCATGCTCAGGGTAAGAATGAATAACGATTGTACTTGTGGTAAACCGTATAAAATGTGCCAACATTGATGGGTACAGCATCCTTAATGTAAGCAGTGAATACTGCCATGGATGTAGGTCTACATGACTTGGTCTACTCTAAAGTGATTACTAAAATAGACTGTCAATATGAACCTCGGATGCCCAAAGCTATGATGGGCAGCCGAGGCTTAAACTGAGGACAGGCTGGCGAGATAATGGACTGCTGGAATGTGAGAGGAGTGTGTAGTAAAGAGAATGAACTGTTGATACAAAAAATGGTAATTTATAGAGATTTTAATGAGCATAAACAATATCCATATCATACATATATTAATAAGAAGACAAAAATTGTTCTTTGTTTGAAAATGCTATACCATAAAAAAGTTTCAGCTGCACTATAATAATTATCTTCTTAATATTCCCGTAGTAAATCTAAGTTTCCAATCCACAAAAAATATACATATATATACCCCTCCACCCACTAGCCCTCCGATAAAAGTAATCTGATGCAAAAATCAGATTGAGGGAGATTTAGAACTCATAAAAATTATAATAATTGAAGCATACCAAATCTTTCAGTTTCAGCCAATAGAAAATGTATCAATATGGTTTTTTTTAACTACCAGCTGAATGTTCTCATCTATATTAATTTATTTACATTTTATTTTATATAAATAATATAAGTCAAAACAACTAACATGTGAATAAATATATATATACAAAAAAGTTTAAAAATTAGTAAACTCTCACATTTGCGTGATTTGAAACGTCAAATGTAAAAAGCACTTAAAAGCCCTGCGTGCAAAATTAAACAAGAATTACAAGGCTATCAGTCGGTGCAAAGTAAAACAAAATGGGAATACAGTGAAATGTCCCTTAATGGACACCTATGAATAGTGAAGATTCTTCTTTTATAACAGTTTAAATTTCTCTGGAAAAATAAAATGAGTTCTCAAGGTAAAACAACTTTCCAACTACGGAAACCTCTAGAGACGTATATTTATGCATACAAAATTCTATACAGCAGGCAAAAATTGAAAACACCAGTTCATTTATTTGACTGAAGGAATGTCAGTGCCCTGTCTTACTCTTCTAGTAAACATTTCTAAAATAGCTTATGTAGTATTAAAAATGCACTTCAAGGTCATACCTCACCCCCATCTATTGAGCCATCAGCAAGGGAGGGGGGAGGTCTTCTAGTAGTTGTCTGTGCTCATGCACAAGTATAGGCCTACAGTACATAAAGCCTACTGTTCACATTTAATTCTATTTGAGTATTGTTTTGTATATTATGAAATATGTACAGAGATGGTGGTCAAAACAAAGATACTCAAGAAAACAAAGTATTATTATTATTATTATTATTTAGCACCGTGTCTTACTACCCGTTCGAGTTATACGCTTTAAGTACTAATTACGCTAATGGATTAGGAAAGCATTTGCGTGGAGGGAGAATGGAAAACCATTTAGGAAAAACCACCCCCAGTTCACCCGACCGAGATTCGAACCTCGATCTCGTCTTCAGCAGTCGAGCTCAACACGACTAGCGCGTTAGCCAAATACGCCACAGAGGCGGGTAAAACAAAGTAAATTGTCGGATTGTTCAAGAAGTATGATTTAATGTATATATATATTCCAAATAAAAAACAGACATGTTTTTGATTCTGGAAGGTGTCCACTACGAAGAGATTTCACTGTATTCTCTCTCTTTACTTTAACAATGCTATTTAAATAGTGTTTTAAACCAGTCTTGCTATATTTTGAAGACTGTGTACATGAGTGTGACTTGTTTGTATTCACTATAATATATACAAGTCAATCCTATTTCCTTTTCACGTGTAAACAATTTACAGTAGCGGTGTGTGAAGCTTCGACTTAATTTCGAAAAATTCCGGCATTGACAATGATGAAGTTCCATAAATAAAATTGACAGTTAAAATACTCAATTTATGTTGGATTATTGCCATTATGAACTGTTAAATATCTTGCAAATTAATATGTATATATATAAAAAAAATCTTAACTAATAGAATTTTAACTTGTTTTATTAACTTGATTCATCATAATCTGATTAAATATGACAAACAATTGGGCAATAAGAGTAGTTAGTGCATTAAGTTATATAAATAACCAAAATATTTAAACTATGAGACTATTTCAAATATTCAATTTGAGTTTGCTTCAAATTGAAAAAGTGGTTTTCCCACACCTCTATTTTACAATAAAATAGTTTAGTATTAATATTAATTTATTTACTTATGCCCATGAGATCTTAAGCATACAGATACTTACTGACAATAGGACGATAAGAAACTATTTTTTATTACAATTATTTTAAACTTTGTCCTATATGAATACATAACCATAATAAAGTAATAATGCTGGTTTCATTGAAGGTACAAATGTTTTAACAAATTTATATATCATCTCCAACATATTTTTTTTAAATACAGCGATACTAAGTTAGAGTTTTTATTAAAGGTATTAAAATAGTTAAATAGTTTTGTGTGGTTAAAACCAAAATAATGATAGGGAAAACCTAACAACCAAATCCCAGATCACTAATTTACTATTTAATGTAAACAAAATCAGCAGTGAAGGAAAAAATCCTAGTTATTGGGAAAGTTAAAACACTTATGCTTACAATATTTATTAAAATTCAAATTTTAATTAGGGATTTGATGGCAAAATGAAATTTCAAATTTGAAAAAAGGTGGATCCGACCCATCTTTAATACACGTGCATAAACACATAACATTTTTTTGAATGACCTATACCACCGTCAACCTCGATGGTCTTGGGGTAAAGTGTTCACCTCAGAACCTGATGTTTGTGGATTTGAGCCCAACAGAGGCCAAAGGCCTTTTCTTGAGCAAGAAAAGAAAAAAAATCATAGTTTAACATCCTTTGGAGGGGAAGTAAAGCCATCGTCGGTTCCATGTGGCATGTAAAAGAACCCTGGGAGGTATAAGGTCATTTAATCTCACTCTTAGAACTTTAGAGGTACAAATAATCAGTCTTGGCAGCGCAACTTCAAAGAATGATTACAGCCAGCGAGTTTACTCGACCACAAAAACAGGACAATGCTAAAAAGTAACAGATAAAAGTAATAAATTTAAATGACGCTATAATTTCAACAAGGATTTTACAAGAATGAAAACTACTAGATTTAAAAGTTAAAGGGCTAAAAATGAAATTAATTCATTGAAATTTAGAAAATACATTGCTTACAATTTTGATTATGATATGGACTACTTATTTGATCCGACTAATTTAGTAGTATTAAATACACCTAACTGAATGGGAAACAATAATGTACTAGAAGTATGGTACTCTCAGTATCTTGATAATTTTAACATGATTTCTGATAAACTTAAGGGGGGAGGGGAGGATTTTGTAAAATGACATATATTACGTTATTTAACATCTTTAAATATTATAAATACTGGGCACTTGCAAGGCTATTAGATCCATAGTGAATCTAGGTGTTTTAAGAATGGTATTAACTTAACAAACTAATATATTTAAATGAAAAGGTTGAGAGCTAAGGGTCTAAGACCATGACCACTTTACAAAGTTATTTGTGGTAATTATATTTTGAGGTTTGAGAGCTGACAAATATATTATATATATAAATAAAAATCCCTCTTATTATCTAACCTAGTTTGTGTTTGCTTTGAACTCTATAATATGAAATAGTGTGTGTATATATATATATATATATATATATATATAATTATCTAACCTAGTTTGTATTTGCTTTGAACTCTATAATATGAAATAGTATATATATACATACACACACACACACACACTATTTCATATTATTATTATCTAACCTAGTTTGTGTTTGCTTTGAACTCTATATTATGAAATAGTGTATATATATATACACACACACACACACACTATTTCATATTATTATCTAACCTAGTTTGTGTTTGCTTTGAACTCTATAATATGAAATAGTGTATATATATATATATACTATTTCATATTATAGAGTTCAAAGAAAACACAAACTAGGTTAGACAATAATAATATATAGATATATAGAGTTCAAAGCAAACACAAACTAGGTTAGATAATAAGAGGAATTTTTATATTAGAGCTAGTAAGAGTTTTATTTTTGTAAATGTTGAACTGTGTGATACTTATTACTAGGAGGGACTTTGAAATATCATGGGTAATTTTAGAGCTGGGACACTCAAATCCTATGTTATTAAGAGAGATTTGAGATTTATAAAAAATCTCTAAACGTTTCTAGAGGATCTTATCTTAAATTAACAATTTTAATCAATTGGTAAATTATGTCCTGGTGTCAGTGCACTGACTTACCACCTACTGGTAGTGATATACTCACCGTCAAGGTAGTCTCTATAGTAGGGATACTTGTTTGTGGAAACAGTCAACCATGCTCAGGGTAAGAATGAATAACGGCTGTACTTGTGGTAAACCATATAAAATGTGCCAACACTGATAGGTACATCATCCTTAATGTAAGCAGTGAATACTGCCATGGATGTAGGTACAATCAAGGCTAGTGACTACTAAGACTGTCAATATGAGCGTTGGATGCCCAAAGCTATGATGGGCAGCCGAGGTTTAAACCAAGGACAGGCTGGCGAGATAATGGACTGTTGGAATGTGAGAGGAGTGTGTAGTAAAGAGAATGAACTGTTGTTACAAAAAATGGTAATTTATAGAGATTTTAATGAGCATAAACAATATCCATATCATACATATATTAATAAGAAGACAAAATTTTTCTTTGTTTGAAAATGCTATACCATAAAAAAGTTTCAGCTGCACTATAATAATCATCTTCTTAATATTCCCGTAATAAATCTAAGTTTCCAATCTACAATAAATATATATATATATATATACCCCTCCACCCACTAGCCCTATGATAAAAGTCATCTGATGCAAAAATTAGATTGAGGGAGATTTAGAACTCATAAAAATTAGGTAGGTACTTTAAATTAAAAATTATAATAATTGAAGCATACCAAATCTTTAGGTTTCAGCCAATAGAAAATGTATCAATATGGTTTTTTTAACTACCAGCTGAATGTTCTCATCTAAATTTATTTATATTTTATTTGGATTATTGCCATTCTGAACTGTTAAATATCTTACAAATTAATATGTATAAAAAATCTTAACCAATAGAATTGTAACTTGTTTTATTAATTTGATTCATCATAATCTGATTAAATATGACAAACAATTGTGCAATAAGAGTAGTTAGTGCATTAAGTTATATAAATAACCAAAATATTTAAACTACGAGAATATTTCATATATTCAATTTGAGTTTGCTTCAAATTGAAAAATTGGTTTTCCCACACCTCTATTTTACAATAAAATAGTTTAGTATTAATATTAATTTATTTACTTATGCCAATGAGATCTTAATCATACAGATACTTACTGACAATAGGACGATAAGAAACTTTTTTTTATTACAATTATTTTAAACTTTGTTCTATATGAATACATAACCATAATAGAATAATAATGCTGGTTTCATTGAAGGTACAAATGTTTTAACAAATTTATATATCATCTCCAACATATTTTTTTTAAATACAGCGATTGATAACTAGTTTAGTAAAATCCACTGAGATCTTTTAAGGCACACGTTTTCCCAACTCCTGGGATATTTTGTTAAGTAGAACTTTTCCAATTACATGTGTGTGTGTGAGAAAAGAGACCTTCCCCAAAATATTAGTGAGAAGCAGTTGGGGGGGAGGGGGGTGTTAAGATGGGTCATCCTTTTTTGAATCATAAAACATTAAAAATAATCTATATATTAATAAAATGAGGAGTTTGCGTCATGAGAATTACACCATATATACCGCCCACAGAGAGTTGAAATGTTAAAAGTTGGTAGCTTTTGTGCATCTCAAAGCTGAAATATTTGTTTAATCTCTTTAAAATTCATTAAAAACTCGGTCGGAAGAAATAAAATGAAAATTTTGTTTTTACAGCTTATTCGAAGCAAAGAAAAGCAATGACCACGATTACTCGGGGTACTTCTGCTAGTATGATAAAATACTAACTTCCAATTTGTATATTGGTATGAACTTTGCAATCTCAAGGCTCCTCACCTCCCCCCTTTTCATCAAAGAAATGACTGTGGTTATATGCTTTTTTATTTATATTCTTGTTTGTTGCAATAATGCTAAAACTCAAACAGAATAAAGAATCTAAATATGTTTTGTAGCAATACATATTTCTTATGACTACTCCAAAAATGGTTGGTCTTGCTGATATTTTATCTTACTGTCAAAAGATGAAGTGACAAACACACAGCCGCCATAATATGTGGGACACCCGTCAGTGGTGGACAGGATACACAACACAATTTAAAAAGTCTATATAAACATGTGCCCCATTTAACCGTGATTCCAAGTTATAGTAATGTGGAGCTGATAAAACATTATAGAAAGTGCTCAAAATGGCCACAATCCTCAACCTGAATGCAAGGCTGCAGTTGCGTGGGAGAATGCTGCACTCTTTAAATGATTTTGTTTCTCCTGTCAACCGGTGAAGTGGATCCGACATGTTACGTTACATTTGTATAATTTGTCTAAATTTTCCATATGCCATATAATGACTTTGATTATCCTCGAGGGTATATGTACCCCTGGTTGAATACCACTGTGTTAGACAATAAGAGTAAACTGGAGTCAATATGGAGTTTGAGATATAAAAGTAAATGGTGGCTTCTCGACCTGACCGACAAAATTCCAAACTTTTTCCCTGATTTCCACTAATTATTTCCTAAAATTCCTGACTCCAAAGTATTTCATATCCTTCTACCCACCTCAATGTCCCACACCCCCGCCCACAATATATTATTAACCTTATTTATGAATAATAATAATAATAATTCTTTAAAATTTAAATAATGATGCTTTATTTGTACTAACAGTCTACTAGGAATTATAAAATATAATACACAGCTACAAACAAAAGAAAGTTTGAATCACATTGTAATTTACTGATTTAATGATCATTATATTTCATAGTTTGAGTAAAACAACATTTTCCCAGTTTTTTATATACCAAATTACCATATGCGAGAGAAAAATACATATCACAGTGGAAAGAAACTTCAAATGATAAGATGCATACATTTATTTGTGTTATTCTACGCCAGAGTATTGTGAATAAACCTAACTAACAGATGTATTGGAGTAAACAGCCTTCTCTTGCAGTTCCGTTTTTTCCGCCAAGTTCTCACCTATAAACATTTTCTGGAACTAAAAAAAATGCCTCAATTTTTCTGATAATTCTGTCTACATCCCTGAAATTCACCCACAACCAAAGGTGAATAAAATATGGTCCATTTTAGATTAATTGAATTAAAAAAATTAGTAGTGTCTGTACTCCAGAGCGTGATGTCACCTTTGATGAAGGTTTAATGCTCTATAAGGGTAGGTTATACTGAATTTATAAAATTTTGAGCTTTTATACACATTACATGAAAAACCTCAAGTATATTTTTTATCACCACATTTTACTACCAGTTCTGGTTATAGGCATTAGTGTAGGAATGAGGAAAGAAGCGTTTTAGAGGTAATCTACCAGCAATTGCTTTGAAGGAGAGTGAGAAAGAACCCCTGCAGATCTGACAGGATTTGAACATTGATCTCATCATCAGTTGACCAGTCTAACACGAGTGTCAGATTAGATCATTCCGTCACTGAAGCAGGTCTGAAATAATTTATTTGCATATTGTGATAAAAAATTAATTTACCAGCTTAGAATTAAATATTACAAACAATTACTGTGCAATTAAACATTTTATAGGTGACTCTAAGGCAGAAAATTATACAGATAGCCATAATATAATAGTAAGTCTTAAAGCATAAAACCATTAACAGAAAAATATTCAAACTTTGTTTTGGCTTTGAGAATATATATTAATAAAATTAAGAGTTTATTTGTTTGTCATGACTCATGAGGATTATGCAATACCTACTGAATGAAGAGGACTGAAATTTTAAAATTAGTAGCCCCTGTGCACAAATATGTGCACCTAGAAGCTGGAATTTTGAATCTTTATTATATTTTCTAAAATTTTTTAAAAACCAGATCAGAAGAAATAAAAGCGAGAGATTTATTTTATGTATGTTTAAAGCAAAGAAAAGAGTAGCATGGGATAGCATGTATTGCATGGTTACCCTAAGCAACGATAGGTACTTCTGCTGGTAATTAATATATTCGATTTGACTGCTTCAAATTTAAAAATTAGAATTTGCACACCCCTAACTGTTGGGAAATTGCATTCCTTTAGCCAAAAAATATGTTATCTAAGTTTGAGTTTTTCACCACTTTGTATGTAAGTGTACGATTACACATCGGACACCTCCTTGTGGTCCTCTCTATTATACGAGCACACTTGTAGCAACAGACAGTGTGTGTGTTCTTGCCGTGGATGAAGCTGGCGTTGATTGGACGAATCAAGCATGTTATACACATTGGGTCTTGAGAAGATGTCATAGTGCCAACAGAGCGTTTCAAGGACAGTTCTTGACTTTCTGAGAAGGAACACTGCAAAAGAGAGCTTTTTTGGGACAGTTCTTGACTTTCTGAGAAGGAATACTGCGAAAGAGAGCTTTTTTGGGACAGTTCTTGACTTTCTGAGAACGAATACTGCAAAAGAGAGCTTTTTTGGGACAGTTCTTGACTTTCTGAGAAGGAACACTGCAACAAAGAGCTTTTTTGGGACAGTTCTTGACTTGCTTGGAAGGAACACTGCAAGTAGTTTTCAGTCGTATCTTGACTAGACCCCTTACCACTGTCAGTTGCATCAATTAGAGACGTGACTGCGGTATCTGGTCTACCTTCAATATAGCTCACACCTTCGTCTACACAATCCACAACCCCATCTACACAATCCACACCGTCTACACGGCCCAAACCCGTGTCTATACAATCCGCCCCACCATCTACACGATCTGCCCCACCGTCTACACAATCCACACCCCAGTCTACACGATCCACACCCTCGTTCATTTTATCCGTGCTACATCCAGAAGGATCACACAGAGTAACAACTCGATGTTTTGGCAGATCCTCTGTGGAATCTGCGTCCATCATGCAGACATGTGGTTTGTGGGACGAACCGAGACTTGAAGGGTCAGTTTGTTTGTCAAGGGAAGAGAATGACACAGAGCTGGCCGAACACAGATCCTTTTCGAGATCAGACTTATCACTAGTGAGGATGACGGTACTGCAGAATGAGTGTGATTTTGTCGACTTCTGTTTGAGTCTCTTGTTCCTCGCGGTACGCTTCTTCAGACGAGATGGTCTTGGAGGGCAGAAATTTTTTCTCAGCTGAAACAGGTAATAATGATATTTATTATTTTCTGGAACTAAATATGTTAAAACAAAACTGCTTTGATAGGTTATTTTATTAAATAAAAGAAGTTTATAACATTCAAACAGTTCTATTTACTATATTATTTGAGGTATTTAACGTGCACATTCTGAAATGACTGATCAAATTATATCAATACACAATCAACATGGGACCAGCGGCTTTACTTTCCCTCAGAGGGAAGCTGTGCTAAGAATTTTTAAAGCTAAAGAAAAATCTGTCGATCCCGGCGGGGTTTGAACCTAATAACAACATTGGGTACTGAGGCAAGTACTTTATCCAAGGATCTATGAGGTCGACTCTTAACTATTTACTTTAGTAAGATAGTAAAAATGCATGTTTACTGACTAAAAATTACTTAACAAATATGTTAAAACAATATGTAAACTATGACTGGGCAGATTCCATTTGCCTATCTTATCATCGGCGATTAATAGTCAGTAGTGATGAACCATCATTTTTAAGCTGAGTAACAATCAACCCTATCCTTGGTTTATCTTATCACTTGGACAGTGAAGGGATTGTCAGATGGAGAGGAGAAAGAGGGGAGTAGGGGTTGTTTTCTGGTTATAGGGAGAAACAAATCTTTGAAAGGACAATCTGTGGTGACTTGTACATGGAAGCTTGAAAGCGAGCAAGATTTTATTTGTAATATAGAACCAGGCTATAAATCATGGTTTGAATTTGAAGGGATAGCCACTTACCTGAGTTATGACAGAATATATTGCTTAGATAGAACACCAAAAAGCACATTAAAAAAACTGAGCTTTCACTAACGCTGGTAGATGCCTTGCTTTAGATTTAGAGTCAACTGTTTTTCTTGGTTAGAATAAGTTGACTGTCCTCAGGTAATTTTGTTTTCCAGTTAATTAGCCGAGTCAATTTAACAGTCCAAACAAGACCAACAATTTAATCTCTGAGCCTGTATAAGTTGCCCATAGTAGTCAAAGCGCCACTCACGGAAGTGTGCTGCTGGTTATCCCCCTTAATTTGAAATATTCAAACATATATTCTAGAGATGACAAACTGATTCCTTGCTTCAAATACAAATTGAAATGTACAATACACACATGGTGTTTACTCAACTTGACCAATGAAATTCCTGACCATTTCTTAAGATTCCCTGACTCAAAAGTATGTCACCCTTTAAACCCCTCCCATAGTTTTTTTTACTGATAATAAGTTTTAAAATTGAAATAAACATGATATTTTATTTGTTTCGACATTTCATTTTTTTTTAGTAAAATATTTTCCCAGCTTTTGTTTTATAATTTACTAAATTCCAGATTTATTCCAGTTTTTCTCCAACCACTTCGAATTCCCTGCTAATTCCAGTTTTACCGACTGGTAGACACCCTGAATACACAAACTTTGTTATCTAGTGATCTCGTCAGACCAAGTTTGACAGTTTGGTTGTTTTTTCCCCGTTCTATTTACCCTCTTGGATTTGTGTTTTTGAAAATGCATTACAGAACCAATACAGTCAGGTATTTAATAATTTAAATTGAGGAAACTATTGATTATGAAATATCTGATAAATTCTAAGAATAAAAATGATACTCATTCAAATAAAATACATTAATCTAAACACTGAAGAAAGGCTTATATTAAAACATATACATAGGTACTTACCTGTGCTGTGTCTGGCCTGATGTGCCGTCATCCACATCACAAGTCAGGGAAGCATGCAGCCTGTTTACCAGGTGCTAAATACTTTGTTAGCCACTAATATGAAAAATGAGTGTCAAATTACATAGTGTGTGCATGAAAGAAATAATTTAAACGTGGTATTAGGAAGAATTGATCTAGATTTTAACATGAAGCTTATTTCTTACTCACACATGAGATAACAGTTCTCATGGTCTGCTGTGATTAAAATTAAGCTCGTCAGTACTGATAGAAGATCTCAACATAACTATTATACACACAAGTGAAAGTTTTCCCATTGAAAAATTATTAACGCTTGATACAATTTGTACTAAATAAAACAATCAACCATTATATATTTTTAATGGTTAAAACAAATTTTACTTACTATACATGAGGATTAGAGATGGACCAAATCTACTATTTTATGAATTTAAATATTTATTTATCTACAAATCTCAAATTTGAATCTTGGGGGATGGGGTGGGAGAGACGGGACATTATCGGGAATATAAATATATTGAAATTATATGAAATAGAAATAATAAATAAACGTCAACATGTTTTCTATGATCCATTAATTATAATGTTCTTATATTCGGATATATGTTAAATTAATGATCTGATGGCCATATGGATATTGTGAGTCTATAGGTATGGAGCTTTAGGATTATGTAGACAAGGCTTAATAATGAGCTACTGTATTGACCCGAAAATAGGTCGCCCCCGAATATGTAACCATTTTCATAGGAAAAACAATATACTAGAGATGGGCCACTCGAATCTTTCACCTCATAAACAAACCAGAATATTTTGCATTCAAAAATTAATTAGGTTTACATGAAAATCACAACTTAATATGTAATCATTATTTTGTTGGACAAAAGAGATAAACATGAATAAAATCATTGTTTAAAAAATATTAATTGTTAGTTGTAGAAAATCTAACGTGCCTAATACCTTACCCTCCCTCCCAACCTCTATGGGAAACTTGGACTTGACCGTTTTATTGCACGCTCACTTTTGAAACGTTCGCCTTTTCTTTTCAGGTATTAAGAATTTAATCAGCTATATTGAGCCTCGCTATAAATTACCAGATAGGACTACATTTTCACAGAAAGTAATCCCAGAAATGTATGAAGAAGTGAGA
Organism: Timema californicum; assembly: GCA_902141385.1. NCBI lineage: Eukaryota > Metazoa > Arthropoda > Insecta > Phasmatodea > Timematidae > Timema > Timema californicum. Next base: position 121,685 of record CABFOW010000591.1, read on the forward strand.
AATAAAACACAGGAACAGCTAAACAAAGTTCAATACATTAGTCTAACAATTGATATGTGGTCGTCTATAGCTAAACAGGACTATATGTCATTGACGTCCCATTTTTTTGGCGAAGACTTTGTTTATGTAAATCTTTGTTTGGAGGTTATACCCTTTACTCCCAAGTATCACAATGCAAAGAACATTGCAGAGTATTTTAATGATACCATCAAGGACTGGGGTATTTCAAAGTCTCAGATCCATAGTGTAGTCGGTAACAATGCACGAAACATTACTCTTGCACTGCAACAAGCTGAAGCAAAAATCCCTTCTTTTTTTTTTTGCCTTAAGAGTCATTTTACTTTATTCACCTATGAAAATTGAAAACAAAAATAATCAGCATCTGACTAATCGGCCCAGCTCTAATATTTACAGTTAAAATTTTTTCAATATGGTTTGTCATCTTATTACTTCCGAATTTAGTACACACACCTAAACCACCTCACCAAAGAATAGCAGCTCCGATCAACATAATGAAGCTAAATTTTTATAAGGCATATAAAATTCACTTTGTCCCCTATAGTAGAAAAAATATATGTCAGTAGAATGGAATGAATAAACTTATCTTGAAGGTTTTTGGCAGCCATCTTTGTGTTGGCATGAATAAGATCTTTAAGATACAAAATTTTGTACTTAATAGTTATTATCTAGGTGTGCGATTATAGCCCACATTAAGGTTATATCAAAGCTGTTTCTGGGGAAAAAGTGTGGCATATTTTCGGATCATTACAGTAATTAATCTAATGTGTTAGGAACTAGGGAGGTTGAATTTAGATTAAGTGTATCCATGTTTGTTTGAAGTGAAAATGGAAAAACAAATGAGGAGAAACCTTTCCAGTACAACGGACTAGAAATCAGACCCTGATCTCATCAGTGTTATTCCAACCTATTGAAAGAGCGACACCTTAGACCGTTCAAACTACAAAACAGGTGTGAATGTAAATAATAAAGTGTAATTATTGACTTTTGAGCAACTCACCTTGTAACATCTCCCACATGTGAGAAAGCAAGGGAACTGCTTATGTCCATTGCATAGGCTGCAAAACTGCTAGGCCAAAATATAATACATGATAAAATAGAAAATTTAAATTAAAAAGAAAAAAACAATACCAGTATACAAAAATTATGAAGTAAAAAGATTATTTTGTGTGTTCAACTACAACATGTATTTGAATAGTTTGCATTTACAAGTAAACCAAGAAATTGTGTGCACATTTTTATAGGTGCCTCGTTGAAGAAGTTCTTTTCAAAATTAATAATTTACAAATAAATTTTACTCATGGAAAATGAAATATAATATAAACTAAAGTGGCTCACTTAGTAGATGTTTGAAGCATTTTTTATTTTTATTTCGCATTGAATGAAATAAATTGAAAATACTTTTAACAGGCATCCATATGATTAAAATATAATAGATGCTCAACTTTTCAAGACACATTATGATGTAATTGTATTATTTTTGGAAAAAGTTACAGGAAAGGTGGATAGAAACAAATAATTTCTGTCCTTTCACGTACCTTCTTCCAAATATAACACAAATCCTTGAACACTATTGCTGCTGCTCACACAAAAAAATACCTTAGAATTTCCCTGACACGTCACAGAGTAACCAGAACAATGTTGGGTTTGATTCTTATCACGTGCACTGATTACGTCCTGATGTAATACCTAATTTAATTAGCCAATTACTACATTGAATACCAACTCTATTATCTTTTAATGCGAAACAACGATGTCACTATCCAGTTCCTGTGTGCTCAGTATTCTTTCAAATACATGACAAACTTTGAAACGCTGGATTATTGGTGTTGTCATTAGCACAGTGGTAAAGTTACACGGTTATGGTTCTGTGTTTTTTTTTATAACAATTATCACAAAAGATATCAAATGAAGGAATGTATTTGTTTGTGGGGGAAGGAAAGAGAAGATGAAGGTATTTTATTAAAGTGACCCAGCCACAGGCTGGAAACAGTTGACGATGACAAGTGTTATTTTATATAAACCATGTTTAGGGGAGGGAGAGGTACAAACGAGGTAGTGATTTATGGGAGTCTATCTAGTGGGTGCCACTTAATCTCTCCTACACAATCTTGATTTCACTGCCAAGTGGTGTAACCCATGATCTGAGTAACCTGGTGCCGGTTGGGTTGAACCACAGTGGAAACCAGGTCTGGTGCAGATGAGAGACCGGAGACTGGTCAGAACCAAAACCAACCAGCTTGGAACAGGGTCTGGCCAGTTGAGTCCCAGCTTGGTGGGCTGGGAGTGAGAGGGTTGATGGACTGGTCAACCAGCTTGGAACAGGGTCTGGCCAGTTGAGTCCCAGCTTGGTGGGCTGGGAGTGAGAGGGTTGATGGACTGGTCAAGCAGCTTGGAACGGGTCTGGCCAGTTGACTCCCAGCTTGGTGGGCTGGGAGTGAGAGGGTTGATGGACTGGTCAATCAGCTTGGAACCGGGTCTGGCCAGTTGACTCCCAGCTTGGTGGTCTGGGAATGAGAGGTTTGGTGATGAGCTAAGTCATCATCAGCGCCCATAACCTTGATTAGGAAAGTTTACCACCAAGAAAAGGTCTACATGAGGACTTATATGTGTGTTTGTATATTTGTGAAGCAGGGTTTATCAGTAGAAACACAAGAGCAAGGTGAATGAGATCATCATATCCAGAAAATGTTTGCAGAAAAACTCATGTGGACATTCAGTAATGAATGGGTGCTAAAAATGTGCGGGTTGAAAGGGAACCCAATAGGCCAATGTGAAAGAAGCGTCTTACATTTATTTGGGCATGTTGAGAGGATGAGTGTAGATAGTGACCAAGCAAATATATGAAGGATGAGTATGTGGTTCAAAATGAGAGGGTAGGCCATGTAAGACATGGTTAAATTTTGTAGATGAATGTGTGAAAAAGAGAAACATTAAGAGTTTTAAGAATATGGAAGTTGTTGAAGTGAAGGGGGTATGCAAGTATAGGGAACTGGAGTACAGAGTTTTTATTATAGCCTACCCCATTAGGGAATGGTGTGATTAGTTATGTATGCATCTATTTTTTCAGTCCGAAAAACTGTATAATTATTTTATCATGTGCAGTTAAATATTTAGCCAATATTTAGTTTTTACTAAATGTGTATTAAGTAATATATTTAATCATGATGTGTATGCTTTATTGATTAAGGAATTCCCAAAGTACAGCCCCCTCCGCCTTAAAATTATGATAACCAAAAGAGGCGACACTTGACAGTGAGTAAGTGAAGGTAAAGCTTCCCTTCCCTTGCAGTTCTGCCGAAGATGATATTCAGCGTAGTACTGGCTTTGGCACTGTTATCTCACCCTGAAGCACTTCTCGCAGTAGCGATACATGGGGTTGTTTTTCTTGGTCTTGCACATGCAGCAGGTCCAGTAGTCTGCCAGGGACAACTCCGGATCACCTGAAGGTGTATCGTCATCCCCAGAGGTATCGGCGAGGTCACTGTTGTTTTGTATGATGGTTGCTGTCGCCATCACGCAACGCTCTGAGGCCTGCCAACATTGACAAGACGTCACACAACTATCCAATACAGTTAGGTGCACTAAGAGGATTCCAGAAGGAGCTTGACATGTCTAGAGAATCACAAAAACGTGCAACCTGGTCGGGTGGAGACCAAACCCCTCGCCTAAGAGCTCGGCACATTAGTATACCTCGATTTTCTTACAAATGGACATTTGGAAGCCCTTTTAGAAACTACAAACATATTTTGTGGCGGTCAACAATAACATTTTACCATATCATTAGTGTTATTTTATAGCTATCGATAAAATATTTCAAAAATAACAGCTATAGATAAGACGACTTAATGTATGAAGGCGTGAAAGTAGATCTCGTGACTTTTCCATATGTCAGTTATGTCCTTTCATAACAACATTGGTGTATAATTTTGATTTCAGCAGGGCTAGAGTGCATGAATTTGACTGGAATTCTAACCAAAAACACTGTAACGAGAAAAGGTTTTCCTCCCCTTTCTCACTCCAGAAAAATTGTGATTTAGTTATTTACAAATGAATTTTCCCGTACAGCAACTTGGTTGTTGATGAAGAATACAAATACAGGTTGAAACTCTTTAGTCTGACACCCTTGAGACCTGACACGTACCAGACCGTAGAATTTGACTCCCAAGAACCCCGTATCCCTTATGCCTGAGACCCAGTAGTGGGATTCAGCTGATTCACAACAGTTCAAGCAAATCTGTTCCTAAAATTTCACAAATTCGCAGAACCGATGCCTTAATTCTTTCAAATGAGCTGTAGTCACATCACAGTCAGGTTGTTTTCTTTCCTAGTAACATGCTAAATAAGCAAAATTCTAAGAGGAAGGTCAACCCTCGACCTATGTCTTATCAACTTAGTAAGTGTTATTCACCATTGCTATCAAACCACTAGTAAACCTAAAGCCTACTCCATTTTATCAAAATATTCTTTAGCACTGCACCTTACTGTTTAGGTTTATGTACTAACTATGCCAATGGTTTTAGGTACCATGAAGATTATATTTAGAGGAAATATACCCGCAGTTGTGTGAAGGAAGAGTGGAAACATTTTGGAAATACCACCCTTAATACACCCGACCGAGATTAAAACTTCGATCTCCCTGTCATCGGTAGTTTAGTCTGATGTGAAAGTACTGCCTTGACTGTGCAGCCACCAAAGCATATATCAATTTTGTTTTAATTTCCAGCTCTAGCACTACAGCTGCTCATGTTCTCCCGTTATGATTCTACTTGATAACGTTAAAATGGGGCACTAATAATGTAATGAGAAATAAACGAGTAGTTCAATTGTCTTTTCATAGAGATACATGCTCGCTAAGCTGTGAAGTTAGGTTTGGTCTTTGATTGACTGTGTACGCTTATCACATTCCATCACAACACAATATTATGGAATTAAAGGCTTAGTGATGAAAGCTGAATTGTAAGGAAATGTAAATACAAGTATGATTTTGAAGTGAAGCAAAGTTGAATCTGTAATAAATTCCGATGATTTTAAAAATATTGACTTTGTTGAGAATAAAAAAATATGCCAATCTTCCTCTCAAAAAACTACTGGAAGTAGTTATCAACAACAAGGAAACCAGGCTGTTGTCCAGTGATCATTTGAAATCAGGAAATAAAGCAGAAAATAGTGATGGTAAAATTAAGGAGACTGTAAACACACAAGATCCAGATAGTTGGAATAGTTATGAACTTATTTTCCCTTAGAAAGCTAATAGAAACACTGTGTGAATTCAACTCTCTCATTATTAAATCAACACCAATGAGTTTCTCTATTTTGTGTAAAAGTTTAAAAAGAATTGACACAACCATGAGATTCCAGGGAAAAATATATTATCAACAAAGTTTCTGTTAGTTTTGCAGTGGCAGAAATAGGACTTCAACAATGAATGATTATATTCAGATACAAGAAGTCACCTCACATTTCAGAATGTCACAAAGTTGAAGAAAATATTATTGGCTTCCCAAGGGACTCCTGGGACCCAAATCTTTCAGTTCAAATGTGGCTGAAAATATAAGAGTGAAAAAAGGGGGAAAAAACGGTTCAATAGTAAATTTACAATTATTTTAACGAAAGTAAATAATTAATTTTAATAAACTATTCTTGGGTTTTTATTTTTCACTATTAAAGGGTTCTGCTAAGGTGAAAGAGAACCAGTGGCTAAATTTTTTGAACCCTATGACCGCATACAAGGTAAAATAAAACTTAAAACAGGAAATAATACACCACCTTTCAGAACTGTTGTTCTCTATAGCCAGAATGCAAGCCAAAACAAGAATTTACAACCAGTACACTCAGCTGCAGATGTTAACAACTTTGGCACCTTTTTACTGCTAATAGCACCCTCCTTGTGGCAGCCCCTCAAACTAATGGTGGCAGATTCAATATGTTCTAAAAAGATTTTCAGCTTGTATTAGTGTTGAGGAGGGGGGGCGGGGCGCAGCTAGCTTGAAGGACAATTACTATAATTTGATATAGTATGTAACTATTTCTAATATAAACCTATATTTTTACACAAAAATGTGAGGAATTTATTTAAATATTGGTTTATGGTTATAAGTGTATTAAAATACAATTGGGTCAATTCTGTCCTCCCAATAGTAATTAAAAGCGGTGCAAAATTATGTAATAATATGAACACACACGCACACACATAAAAAAAAATCAAACAATGCAAACATTACAACACAACCAAAACAAAACTCTACAGCTTTTCAAATAACAATCCATCAACTGATAATTAAACTTAAAAAATGCAAACTTACTTTATTGCTGCTTCTCTCTTATTGGTGGCAAAATGAAGCACCAACCTCGAACTTCGTTGGCAAGAAGAGATGTAGAGAATTCTCAGAGTTGGCAGCTCTTGTTATTGCATAGTCGACGTGCATCCTTTTGAACGATTTACCACCTAATCTTTACGAGGCAATAGCTTGTGCAGGACTGTCTTAATTTACATCAATATTATATTTATTCGCTCATAAAAAAATCTTCACTACACACTGAAATAATATTTGTTAAAGACAAAGGATTATTGTTTATTTTTTTACAAAAGAGGTGGATGGAATTAATAAATATGATGTATTCATTAATTATTAATAGTGGTTTACAGAGGATAATGGTTGTGAATCATAATCATGGAAGTAAATTTTTTGAGTTGCACAAACAATGACCTATCTTCTCCTTTAAAGAGTAGTTTGCGATACACTCAATCTCACACACATACATACATACATACACACATACATACACACACACTCACTCATCACCGGCCTAAGGAAGGTATGAGAAAGACTGTCAGTATGTCACACAAATATCCCAAATAGGGAATATATATATGCGCCACATTAAGCTTGTTATATAATTAGGTTTTATACTATTTGGAGAGTATTAGCATATCATTTAGGATATTATTTTCTCTAGCGTTTGGCTATAAAATTGCAAATAAATCCTTAAAAAAAACATTAAACGTAGTAATTTTAACAAATTGATAATCAACATTGTGAATGGCCACAAAATCTTATAAAAAAAACCTGACTTTTCCTTGATCCAAAAACCCTAACCTTCCTGAATAAACCCCTTATTGGAAGTGAGAGATGTTGTAACAAATAGAATTCATCAATTTGTTATAAGTTATTTTAATGTTTTCCACAAATTTCCATGTTTCAATTAAACAAGGGAAATAAAAAAAAGCTTATAAAAGCAATTTTACAAAACTTGATGCTAGCAGTAGTGCATGTTGAATACTGAATATTGAAAATTATTTCTAAGTTCCTATATTAATAAAATGGCAGCATTTTCACAGAAACAACCTAGATATTTTTCAAGGGTTTTTCTTTTAAAAGATAAAATTAAGTGCATTCACTTAAAGAGTCAAATTTTATCTTCATGTAATTATGAAAATATTGTTAAATAAGGATTTTACTTGGAAAGGTTTTCTAATCTACCAATTGCTCTTATTAATCTACAATTTACAAGAGACTAAAAAAGTATATAAGGTAGTCAAGACTGCTTTTAGCAAACAAAATTTAAGTCTACTTCAGAATCCTCTATTCTCAAGACTACTGTTCTATGATTACGGTACATTTATAACTAATACATATTTAAAGTATTTAATTTTAATGATTAATTTTATTGTATAGCATAAAAACCAATAGTTTGTCATTTAAAAGTTGTAAGCAGAAACACAAAGTGTGTGTATAAAGAAAATAGATCAAAGAATTAACTACATTTATTTATACTATTTTAGTTTTTTTTAGCACTTGTGCCTTACTACTGACCTTCAGATTATGTGTGTATGTATTAATCATACTCATGAGTTAGGGGGGAGGAAGGAGCATACATTTTAAGTAAGTGTACCAGAATTTGTGTGGAGGGAGAGTGGAAAACCACCCTCAGTATATTCGACCGGGATTCAAACCTCAATCTCCCAGTTATCAACAGTCTAGCCTAGTGTGAGAGTGACACTTTAGACTGTGCGGCCACCAAAGTAGGTTACGATTTTAGTTGAGGTGGGATGGTAAGGGACCCGAGTTACCATACGTATATTTGCACGTTTTAATTTTAAAAAAAAATCTGGCCATAATATTGTTCAATTGGATATAAACTTAATTTTCTATGTTGTTATCCCAACAATTCTTTTATTTGTGGAATTAAAAAACTATTTTTGCTTAATTTAAATGTTTCTGGTTAATTTCGGCTGTGCCTATAGCAAATATAAAATAAGTTTTGGTGTTATTTATTATGAGTAAAAAATTAAACAAAATTTTTTTAAAGGGTTTTTTGTTATAAAACGTGTAAAAACTATTGACTTTAACTATTACTTCAATACATTCGCAAATTACTGTATTAAATTGATATTTTAGAGCAGTTCTTTCATCAAAGATTTTTTAAAACAACTAAGCCCTTTTTATATATTGTTTAGCTTTCAAAACAATGTCGCTTTAATCTTTAATTGGGTAATTTAATTTTAACAATATAAATGAAAAGTTTATTTTATCTTAACAGAATTTTGTGATTATATGGTAGCAAGATAATAGTTTATCGTCTTGGATTTTGTCAGGTATGTAAATTATATGCTTTGCATTACTAAGTAGTATTTATTTTTATCTTTACAAAAAAGCATGTTTATTATTTGAGTTTGAAACACAAGTTTATTAAAAACTATTATAGTTATATTAATAAATTATTTTTAGACGGGTTAAAAGGGTTCATTTTATTTATAACGTATTTGATTTCTGCCAAGAATACACAATATAAGCAAAAGCTCGGCATGACCTTACATCCTCCAATCTTTCTACATACGTTCCAATTTGTGTGGAGGGAGAGTGGAAAACCACCCTCAGTATATTCGACCGGGATTCAAACCTCAATCTCCCAGTTATCAACAGTCTAGCCTAGTGTGAGAGTGACACTTTAGACTGTGCGGCCACCAAAGTAGGTTACGATTTTAGTTGAGGTGGGATGGTAAGGGACCCGAGTTACCATACGTATATTTGCACGTTTTAATTTTAAAAAAAAATCTGGCCATAATATTGTTCAATTGGATATAAACTTAATTTTCTATGTTGTTATCCCAACAATTCTTTTATTTGTGGAATTAAAAAACTATTTTTGCTTAATTTAAATGTTTCTGGTTAATTTCGGCTGTGCCTATAGCAAATATAAAATAAGTTTTGGTGTTATTTATTATGAGTAAAAAATTAAACAAAATTTTTTTAAAGGGTTTTTTGTTATAAAACGTGTAAAAACTATTGACTTTAACTATTACTTCAATACATTCGCAAATTACTGTATTAAATTGATATTTTAGAGCAGTTCTTTCATCAAAGATTTTTTAAAACAACTAAGCCCTTTTTATATATTGTTTAGCTTTCAAAACAATGTCGCTTTAATCTTTAATTGGGTAATTTAATTTTAACAATATAAATGAAAAGTTTATTTTATCTTAACAGAATTTTGTGATTATATGGTAGCAAGATAATAGTTTATCGTCTTGGATTTTGTCAGGTATGTAAATTATATGCTTTGCATTACTAAGTAGTATTTATTTTTATCTTTACAAAAAAGCATGTTTATTATTTGAGTTTGAAACACAAGTTTATTAAAAACTATTATAGTTATATTAATAAATTATTTTTAGACGGGTTAAAAGGGTTCATTTTATTTATAACGTATTTGATTTCTGCCAAGAATACACAATATAAGCAAAAGCTCGGCATGACCTTACATCCTCCAATCTTTCTACATACGTTCCGAAGGCAGGTGAGAGGGTATTGGTAAAAAAAACTTACGTCGTCGCTTTCTGAGGAAATCTCGGGAATTCCATCTTCTGAGGCGGTAACGACTTCATATTCTACTTGATTTTGCCCCACTGCGCCATCGTCAGACAACTCAGTGTGGGATGACAAGTCGCTTGTATCATGTGCAAAATCTACATGTGTGCCAGCGAAGAAAAAAAGCTCATGACAACCTTGGTTTTTTTCATGATAAATAAGAGAAATAAGTCCACAAACACTCCTCCCTGCAGGCTTAAAAAAAATATAAATTTGGAACAAGTTTTTTACACACATTAAAAAAAGGTTTCCTCAGAGATGATAAAAGTGGTTTAGCCCCACCATTTTGAAACATTTGGTGTGTTTTTATGAAAGATGATGGATCATATGTTGTGTACCACTCTTGGTGTAGTGCCACTTTATAACACAAAGTATTAAAAGTTGAGTTATTTACCTTTGAAAACTATTAGCTTTCTTCCTTCATTATAATAAATCTGCATATTTAACAAGTATTAAAGAGGGGAAAAAAGTTACAACTTTAACCTAGTTTTTCTTAGCTTCTTTATTCTTTTAGCAACAGAATTAATTAAGCATGTTCACCGAGTCATTCTTAAGACAGTAAAGCGTAGGGCAAAGTTTGTGTGAATAAATTTTACATTCAGGTGTAATTGTGAGCAGCTAAATGTATTAAATATGGTGGTGAAGATGTAATGGTTCCTTTTTTTGCACATTTAGATGGTTACACCTAAAAACAAAGTAATGCTATTGTGAGATGACTTGATCGCATGGTGAATTGTGGGTGGTAAAGCCAGTAAATAAATAACAGCCTTGATCTTCATTGATCTCTTGTCTATTAAACCTCAATTACACAGGGTGAGATCACTTGCGAACTTACTTGCTGCTATACATGGTGTCGATTCAACTTGACCAATGATATTCCCGACTTTTCCCCTGACCATTTCCTAAAATTCCCCCGATTCTAAAGTTTGTCATGCCTTTCTAACCCCACATTCCCTCCCTTAAATAAACATGTATTGTTTTTTAATTTGTATTAACAATCTACTAGGAATTATAAAATTATAAAATATATTACACGGCTACAAACAAAAAAAGACATTGAGCACATTGTAATTTACTGATATTATTATATTTAAAATTTTGAGAACATTTTTCTTAACCAAATTCTCGTTGATTCTAGTTTTCTCGGATAGTAGACACCCTGTATTAAACTTACTGAAAGCTCACTGGCTAGTTAACTCTCCACCCGCTTTACCCCAGCAAGTAGCTAGTAATCTCACCATGTGTAATTGAGGCTTTACTACCATTACAGGTGACCTGGTGGTCTAGGGGTAAGGTGTCAGACTTCTATGCTGGCGGCCGGGGTTCAATCCCCGGTCCCGGCAAAGATTTATCTGATTACCAAACCCTTCCTTCACCTCTGACAAGATATCTTGTGAATGTGAGGAATGCCAGGTCTCCACCGTGGTTCGGATTCCACGTTAAACTGTAGGTCCTTCATTTCATCTCACAATCACCCTACCATTACACATTAGCGTAAGTGCGTATANAAAACCACTTAAATACATCCAACCATGATTCAAACCATGACTTCCTCGCCATTGGCAGTCCAGACTATTGCAAGGGTGACACCGTGCAATGTGTAACCACCAATGTGGGTTAGAGCAGTACAATTACTTGTTTAAAATAGTGTCCTATTAAAATAATATATGTTAGCTCTTTCCACTTAAGGTGGGGATATGGGGTATGATTTATTATAGCAAATTTTTCTTTTGGCCAAAATATATATAATATTTAGCCAATAGAAACACATTTAATTTTCTTCTCATAGACATTTCAACAGTTCTTAAATATCTATCATTAACATAGAGGAATTAGAAGAGAAACTTTTTAAATAGAGAAAAGGTTTTGCAAAATTCCAGGACACCCTTGACAGATATTCAAGGTTTGTTAATATTAGCATGTGCAGAAAACTAAGTTCTATGTTGCTACTGGAGAAATATTAGATCAAAAAATGTCAGTTATATAAAAACTGTAAAATTACTTTAGCTCCTTTTGGCTGCACCTTAAGTGTGAATAAA
>CABFOW010000591.1:139303-150812 GCA_902141385.1 Timema californicum
CCAATGTTTTAGTAATCTTTTTTTACGTATAATAATAAGTTTTAAAATTTAAACAAACCTGTCTTTTATTTGGATTAACAAAATAGTCTACAAGGGGGAGGGGGTGGAATATAGTTTGAATCACATTTTAATTTACTGATTTAATAAATTATTGTACTTCATATTTTGAGTAAAACAATATTTTCCTGGATTAATTTGGGGGGTAATTTACCAAATTCCACACTTATTCCCATTTTTTCCCTAACCACTTCAAATTTCCGGCTAATTCCAACTTTTCCGGATAGAAGACAACCTAATTAATTATCAATTTAAAAAAAACAAAACTTAGTCCATAAGTATAAAACACAAAATTAGAACACAATTACCTTCATCAGAGTCACTACTCTCTTGTCTATCTCTCTTCTGAACATTTTTGAGACCTGAAAACCAGAACACAAAATATTATTCCTTTATCCAAGACACCCCTCCTGTAGCGAGAACGTTTGTTTTATTTACTTATTTTAAAACACATTTGTATTGACCTTTGAGGAAAAGAAACTTGTTAATCGATAATCACACAGTTGTAAATCTCTTTATATGACCTAAATTAATCCTTTAAAACCCAATATAGCTTGTATTCTGTAAAAAAAAGTTGTCAAAGCTTGTGTTTTTATTCCAAAGCTCTCAAGATGTCTTCGTATACAACCAATGCTATGAATAAAAAATATCCAAAGATATTCACTAACCCAACAATCTATTTGACAAAGAAAAACTACAATATTACCGTACGCTGGGTGCCATATAAAATAACATTGAAAAAAAAAGTTAATGAACATAATTTAATTTAAATGTAAAATAATCTTCTAAGACTCTAAGCAGGAGTAAAACTTTCTTGCTTACAGAACATTATAAAGCCACAGCACACACACTGCTAGTTAAAGATGAACTATGAACGAGAGCAGAGTGAACACAATGCTAGAGACAAACTATGAATGAAGGTAGCGCAGAGGTCGACCAGGACCAGTCCAGGCATGAATGAAACACTTCCACCCCACTTTGCATGAATCAACATGTTGCAATCCCCCCTCCCAGCGTTCTGTGGAACAAGTCTTGACAAGAACCTATTACTAGATTGTATCATCTAGTTTCAGTAGAATCAAATAAAAAGGATTTATTGGAAATAAGGTTGATTTAGCTACATTTTAGTATGCTAATGACCCATACTGTAAAAATATGTTATTACGTAAAGCCAACATAAGAGTGAGAAAATTATTAGCAAATTCAAAACATTTGATTTATTTTCCTTGTTAGTAATTTACTGTAAAAAAACACACTAGAAACTCATTATGACCCAAAATTTGTAGATTTACAAATAAAAAGGATATTTTCTATGTTTTGTGACCTTGAGTTTAAGGTATGAACAAAGAGAACATGAGTATTTTTACAGTTTTTATATAATTGAAATGTTTTGGCCAAAATAAATCAAATATTTCTCCAGTAGCAACAGAGTTTAGCTTTAACAGATCTTATATCTGTTGCTATTAGCATGTGCGGGAAACTAAACTTTATGTTGCCACTGGAGAAATGTTTTATTTATTTTTACCAACAAAATTTAATGCTATAAAAACTGTAAAATTACTTGCTCTCCCTTCTGCCTTGTATTTAGACATTTTCTTAAACTAAACGAAAACGAACAGAGATAAAAAAAGTTTTTTTAGGCAAATTCAACACAAGATTGTGGCTTAATCCAAGGAGTAGGCCCAAATAGATGAAATGAACCTACATATGAGTGGAGAGAGGACAGGAAAACAACGATGAAAATAGCATGCATGGGAAAAACTTGTCAAAATTCATACCCCAAGGTAAATTTTAAAAAAGTCATACGCCTTAAAATGCTTAGCCACTAGCCCGTTAACAGTAAATAGGACTTAAATTAATTACTCAAGATCATGATTCTCATATTAAAAGTAAATAAATGTAATAACCAACAAATGTTCTGTGTTTCACAGAATGGCTGCATTTCTATGTGGCGTGCTAAGTTTGGTATCTACTGCTGTGTAAACAGAGCTACTTTATTTCTGTGAATAGAATATCGCAAGATCAAAGTGTGCCCAGCAGGGATTCCAACCTTGTCTCGACCTTCCGGGTGGTAGTTAAGAGTGCCTGTCAAGCAAATTCGCACTAAACTTCATTGTATGATTTTGTGTGAGTAGTAGATATTAAATGAACTAGTTTTTTACAACTTACACAGATTTGATAACTACACAGTTTATTTTAATATCAAAACAAGCCAGTTGTTTGTTATCAGAGCACAAAATAAAATCAACTGCATTTGAACCTGATATTTTTTTAGTGTAATTTTAATACAAAATACTGTATGGTGCACAGTGTGTTTTGTGTTTGCTAGTTCTAAGTTGATAGGCCTATAAAACACTCTTAATGGATGATTATAATGACACCTTTATACATAATTAGGGATTAAAATATATCTACATCAAGGCATGGGGCTATTAATGAAATTTTCTTTTCACGGATTATTATTATTTTTATTAGCACCGTGTCTTACTACCCGTTCAGGTTATACACACTTACGCTAATGTGTAATGGTAGGGTGATTGTGAGATGAAATGAAGGACCTACAGTTTAACGTGGGATCCAAACCACGGTGGAGGCCTGGCATTCCCCACATTCACAAGATGTCTTGTCAGAGGTGAATTTTCCCGGGTTCAAAAAAGTGCATGTCGACTTATAATTTGATAAACAAATTAAATTTTCTCAAGGGCACACGTCACACGTTTAATACTACAAACCATATTTTGGTCAGTACAAATATTACTAGTGATGGATAGTTTAGGAAATGCACGTTTTGAAAATGTTTTAGTCATATAGCTGAACAGGAATAGAGGTCAGGGGGTGAATTAAAGAGTGGAGTGCAAAGCGGGAAAGATAGTAAGAGTGGTATTAAACTGTCAAAGTTCTTTGATCAAACAAATATTTTTTCATGATCAAAGAAAAATATTTATTTAATCAAAGATCTGAAGCCTTCTTTGATCAAAGATGTATTATTACAGTACATTAAATTTCTTTCAAAGTTTTTACAATAGCTTATTGAAAAAAATGAACTCCATTGGTTTAATTTCATGCACAATAACTGTGAGAGTGATTGTGATAAGCTCAACGTTACTTGAAACAAAAAAGAAAACCCGTGAAACGACTCTGGGTTCAATCATGTGTTAAAGACGTGAGATTTCTTCATATTTTGCCAATATATTAGCGTGTTCCTTGTAGCTTGTACATAATTAGTATTATAAAAGAAAGTATTTTGTTCATAATATGTAATTATATATTTAACTGCCTCGCACATCAATGTTATTTTTTCAATCACCATTTTCTTTGATCAAACCTTAGAATATGTTCTATAACAGGGTGTCCACAGAAATTCCTTTTTCAAATTCCCTGACTTTTCCAGGTTTTCCATACAAAATTTAAACTTTTCCCTAATCATGTTTTATCTGTTTATATAACAGTTGGCCATTAAGTATGGATCGATTTTCAATGGCACACATATATGAATTGATATTAATTGTCTGTGACCTGCACTGGTGAACACGTTGACAAAGATGTCAGTCCCAGTGATGGGGAGGTCCAGGCTCAAATCCATGTAATTTGTTAAGAGAAACCAGAAACAACTCGGAACAGTGGAGATATACAATATTGTTGTATCTTTAGTTTTTTGCTCATTACTCATGCAAGTGAATACGTAGGGTAGATAAATACTTGATTGGACATTGTCTCGTGAATTTGATTGAGCCCTCCTGTTCCACTTTTATTATTTTTATCATTAGCACCGCAAGTTGTACGCCCCCCTCCACCACCTCTCCACTTAAACCTAAACAAATTTTACTCACATGTGCATTAGATGACCTTGGTTCAGGTTAAGAAAATAATCAAAGCAGCACAATGTGTCTGAGGGTTATTATTATTTCAATTTATCTGTGATTGTCATAATATACAATAACGGTAATGAGTTTAAAAAAATATTAATGTTTCTCTTGTTTTGATAAAATAATGATAATGCTTAATTTTCCCTGTTTCATGGTCAAATTTCCCGACTTTCCCTTATTTTGTCTTAGCTTTCAAATTCCTTGACTGTGTATAACCCAAATCTTCGATGAAATATTTTCTTTGATAAAATATCTTCAACAGTGTAACACCACCCTAAAACTATTGAAAGAAATAGATTTCCAACGACCCTCATTATTTCAAGAATAATTTTAGAATAAACCTCTTGTGTTTTTAAAGAGTTGTTTTGGTTGGCGATTCCCAGAAGTCACAAAGCACCACTTTATCTTTCACTTCAGCCACCGCTTATGTTATTTAAACAAATACTTTAAAGATTTACTCACTATAATATATGTGCATGTGGAGATGGCTGATGAATTACTGAAGAAAATGTTGTAATACTCCTCACACACTCAATATTACTGTCAAACTAGCAAATACTAATGGTAGTTGGCATCAGTCCATCAGTACACCGACAAACCGTCCGTATCTACCTCACACGAAAAGTAATACTGATAGTATATGAATGCTGTCAGTAATATTGAATGTGCGAGGCGCCCTCTACAGGAGTACATGTTTTTGATAAGGCTATCACAAATAAAGGCAGAAGATCGTATGTGTTTTTACATGCTCTGTGGGCTAACTAGTATGCCATTTAAGCTATACAAATATTTACGCTAATATAGTGTGGAAGAGAAAAATATAATTTCAGAGGAAAGGTGATTTGTTGATGGGAAACCATTTAGGAAAACCACCCAAGTACACCCGGTTATGATTCAAACCCTGATCTAATAAAATAAGCTAAGACAAGACAGACACTTTTATCAGTTGGTATGGGTAAAAGTACCTTTTAAAACATCACAACTAACTTACATACCGGTAGTAGGTTTTATCTAATATAATTTGTGTTTGAGTCAAAGATGTTTTAAGGAAGCAGGATGTGTTTTAAGTACTCGGATATTAATGCAACTAAAAGTGCGGACACTACCCAAAAGAAAAATGTGAAGTGAATAAGAGCAAGAGATCTTACCATAACTCAAACCAGAAGTAGAACAGCTCATCTCTGCTGGAACATAATATACAAAACAGGTTCAAACTCATCGTGATCATTAATCTCTCGAGCCAGGGTTAAACTACAATATTCTTTTTTTGACTTTAGTAAGTTTTGACTAGTTACACCTTGCCTGACATGTTTAAACATGTATTAATGTTTTCAAACTCATAAAGTGGCAAGCAATATGAAGCTCAAGATCCTAATGAATGATCAGAATAAAATGATAAGTTAATTACGATACCTATATGTATATTTTTAGCATCACACTTTACTATTCATTCAGGTTGTATGCTTATATAGGTACTAATTAGGCTTATCGTTTTAGGGATGAGGATGGTTATATTTATAGTTAGCACCTACATTTATGTAGAGTGGAAAACCATTGGGGGAAAAAACAAAAAAAAGTCAGCACACCCGAGAGAGATTCAAATCTCAATCTCCCATTCATTGGCAGTCTAGTCTATTGCCTTAGACCCCCTGAGGCAGGTTATTCAGCTTGTAGTTTATACATATATACATCCAGGTTTTTTTCCCCCCAATTTTTTTTTCTGGGCAGAGTACAAAATAAGCTTCCGGGCAAATTTCAGGGTTTTAGAGGGTCACGGTTGACCTTGAGGCTTAGCAAAAAATCCCAAACAATTTTTTTTTCTAAATAAACCCATTTGTAAAAGAAGTGATGTGAGATTAAATTTAATCATAATAGGATTATCTGTGTTTTTCGAATATCTGTGCCAATACTCTTTTTCATTTAGGCCTACCAAGATAGTCGAGAGTCTATCATATGTTTAGTTTCATATATGAACCAGGCTTAGAGAGAACAAAATAGATTGTACACACTGGGAGAATTGGATCGATATATTTAATGTGCTTGAGCCCGTGTCCTGAGACTGGTGTTCTCTAAATGACAAATATGGGTGCATTTCTTTGCCCTTCACATTCCTGACCATATCCGCTTAAGTCAAATAGTTAAGAGATATTAGGCCCTACTTGTAGCACACTTACACTAAGAAACTCTATTAAGCTACCAAATAATTTGATTAACCCTAGAATGGTAATGTGGGGGTCTACCAGATACCCACCTATACTTCATTCACGATAGGAGTTTACCTCTGAAAGGTCTTTTTTCCTACCAATATCCTACTATATAATAGATTTCTGGTAGGGAAAAAGGCCTTTAAGAGGTAAACTCCTACCGTGAACGAACTTTAATATCTACTGTATTTTTTCCGGCAGGTTGGCTACACTGCTCCCGTTCTCAGTACCTTCCTTCAAGGCTGTCTCCTATTTATGTTTCATATAACAATGATGTTTGATAAGTTGATTGTCTGTTTATAGTAGCTTGAGGAGACTGGGGTGCTGCCAGAACCCCCCCTCCCCGCCACATTATTATTTGTGTGACAGTTTTCTACCAAATTGTATCTTCTGGTAAGTCACAAATTCACAATAAATACAGGGTGGCTACAAAACATATTTTACAAAATTCCCTGACTTTCCCAGGTTTTCAAGACATTTTTTTCAATTTTCCCTGAATACTTTTTTTGTTTTAATGGTAGATGATGACTTTTGTTATTATTGATCACATATTAAAAAAAGTTTGTATCTAATAAACATAAATGGTTTTATTAGTTATTTTAAAAATTAAAATGTTATTTTATTTAGGTATTATTAACTTTTGTTTTTGTGTTTAATTGTGAAATTAATGGGATATTTTAGAAATATTTTTTAATTCCCTGACTTTTCCTTATATTTAGTTATATTCCCTGACATTTCCCTGTCATCCAAAAATTCCCCGACTTTTCCAGGTTTTCCCTGTTTGTAGCCACCATGAAATACTGTCTCATAGTTTAGAAATTAGCTTATTTGATTGAATGGTTAATAGTGGGTGTACTTTATACTGTTCTTTGCTATGTTCAAAGCATAGGATTGAATGGCATCGCCAGGTAATTGGTAAACAACATACATATTTTATTTTTATTTTTCTATAATTAAATAGTATTTTTATAATGACAGTATCCCTTTGTCCTTGAAAAATAGATAAATTAAAATTACATAACCCCCACCCCCAGTTCCCATGAATAATTGTGGCGATGGAAATAGTTGACCACATAATTTGCACTAATAGTAATAAGGCAGGAGAGGAAACTTTTTTAAAAATCCTCATTACTTTTGATGAAATATGACACCTTAGCTCAGTCAATAGCATGCCTGTCTACTGAGCTAAGGGTCCAGGGTTCGATTCCTGGCATAGCAGAGAAATGTATCATGGGTGAAATGTGGGTTTAACCTTCAAGTTATGAATTAGCGGCTGGGGACTGGATGTTGTGCCTGTATTATTCTCAAGATAGATTATAAGGCATATGAAGTTAAGACAAGGCTAGAAAGCCGGTACGTTGGTGGAAAAATATATTACTTGAATAAAAAAACTGCCATAGGCTAGAAACAATGGATGTAAAAAATTACTTTTCATGAAACAGTCAAATCAGTAGGAGAAACTGCTCAACAAATCAAAGATTATGATGGCTTTCACCTAATTTTCTACGAGAGGTAACCATTATTGTAAATTACATGGAGGGCTGTATATAGGCCTACATAATTATGTTCTAGAACCATAGAGTAAGTTAGGCAGGGACCACCTCTGTGGTTAGAGTTCCTGGCTACAGATACCTGGGTTTGATCCCCGGTGCTACCTGAATTTTTCTGCAAAGCAGAGGGTCTGGAACAGGGTCAAACTATGCCTCGTGAGGAGCTGCTTGAATGATTAAGTAGCAGATCCAATCAATAAAACAGAGATTATAGCCAGAGGGTTGGTTGTGCTGAAAAAGTTGCGGCCATTCAGTCAGTATAGATAGATTTCAGGCTCATGCCATTAGTTGTTTAAGTTCGGGAGATTTCTTAACATTTGATTTGACATAATTATTTGAATAATGTACTCGGACAGCTTTAAACTCATGTTTCGACACATTTTTCAAATAGATCCAACCACTAACCTTTACTATTTCAGACTTTTGAATGAACTGCAAAATATGATTATTTTTGGTAGATTCTGTGAATCTCCATCTAGGACATGAGTTTAAAAAAAAAAAAAAAGAGAATACTTAGGCTGCATCCAAATAGTCTACTTCACACGCTGTCGACCCTTGACATTCAAATGGGAGTTGCATTAGCAATCATGTGATCAAGTCACGAAGTGTGCTAATGCACCCTCACGTGCCCTTGAGTCCAAGGGTAACAGCAAGTTACCTTTTACACGCCGTCGATGTGGGTACGTTAAATATACTGGTTGTTTTTTAGTGTTGTAGAGTTGTATTGTGTTGGATTATTTGTCATGTGCAGTGAAAATAAGTAACCACAAATCCGTAAGTAGCCTATGCTAATTTGGGCTGATAGATGGTGTTTAAAATAGTTTCTAAGATCATTAATAGGAAGCAGCACTGCATGCTGAAGGGTATTTTTTTTAAAGGATATTTTGCCATTCAAATAGTCTGTTGATGTCTTCAATCTCAAGTGTGTGGTACCGGTAAATGTAAAGTTACCAAGTCTGCATCATATCAAGTGTACTTGACTATTTGTATACAGCCTTAAAATGCTCCATGATAGTGGTAAACTAAAAAAAGAATGCAGTTTACTAGCATTTGCTTGGAGAGTGGATTAAAACAAATCAGACAGGAATTTGACCCAAGTAAATATCGTAAGAGAGAGTAATAAGAATCAAGCACTGTTTATATACTCTATGGCCATAAAGTATGTAAATAGACTTTAAAAAAGTATATTTCCACCATGCACCCAATTGTAGTCCTTTAACTTTCATAAAGACGACTACGCAGAGCCAATCAGAATAGAGGATAGTCAGATAAATGAAAATCGAAATGAAGGCATCAATGAGAGTAAAGAAAACGGTCACCATTTTCTCAACATTTCACATAATAATTTATCATTATTACTAGAAAATTTAAATAATTTAAAGCCAATGTTATTTTAACCAAAAATAAATTGTTGACATCTTGATAATATTTATCGAATTTGATCAGTCTATTTCAAAAAGTTTGATTGGACAAATTATTATATTTCCTCATTGGATAATAAAATATGATCTGAAATATATTAAAATATGAAGCTTTATGTAAACTGTTAAACAAACGGAATTTAATAAAGATATGGAGCTTTCTAAGCTTGTGGTTAAATCTATTGAATTATAGTTTTTATTTGGGTAAAAATTTATGCTTCGTTCTTTAAGGCATGTCATAGTATTCTTCACATGTGTTTGGATTTGAAAAAATTCTGAGCGTCCTATAGAATCAATTTTTTTAAATTTCCTTATTTTATATACGAAAATGTATTTCTATAAAAGCTAAATTGTTTCCTAACATGAAACGCAAGGCTCAGTGATGTGAACATTAACTCTCAAATAAACATAAAAAAGTAGAGTAAATAGTGATATAATATAATACATACTTTGAAATAAGATAGTTCAAACTGCACACTTTTGAAGTCGGAAGCCGATAAAAATAGAGAAAAAAACAATTTAAAAGGCACAAGAAAAGCCTAAACGTACACACAATCGCGTCACGCACGTACAAAAATGCTCAAGATAATACCTTTTCTACCTCTGTCGTGTAAAGACAATAGAGACAACAACACTAGACACTAAACAGTAGAGTTTGATTTCTCACATTCCAGTGCCAGTCTAAACACGTTTTCAACGGGTCTCAACACGTTTGAGGTAATTTCCACGACCTTTATCGCTTGGCTTGGCGCGACTTTCAAATTCACAAATGAATCTCATGGCGTTACCGTGTAAGTAAACTATGATCCGTAGCCTCGGATATCTCCGTAATTACTCGGGCCCACACTCAGACTCAACAAAATATGTAAAATATCTATCTGTTTACCATGAGTTATTTATAATAATAAGTTAATGTGTGAGTAAAATAAAAAAATAGAATAAGAAACTATAAACAGATTAATTACAAATTAACTAGGGAGTATTAAGTGCGTACGATTCATATTGCGTAAATATATATTTTTATATTAAAATATGGTAATTATTATCAAAGGCGCGTGCTGTCGCTCAAATGTTATAATAAATTTCGAATTTCAAAATTAATCATTTCGATAATAATCCGAAAGAGGTCTCTACTTTCTATTGTAGTACCTATGTTTTCAATTTTCTTATAATTTAAGAATCAAATTGTTTGTTCTGATCTATAAAGACTGAAAGAAATTGTCAATTTTTTTGATAAAATGTCAACTTATAGAGTGAGTGCACTGACTAACATATTAATATGCTTTGAATGAAATAATTATAAAAACTTTTGTATCTAGTATAATTTTTATTCTTAATCTTAACTAATACAAAATATGATTATATATAATTAAACCATTTATTTCAGCCTATAGACTCGAAACGGGAAGAGTTTCGTAAGTATTTGGAAAGAGCAGGCGTTATGGAAGCCTTAACCAAAGTTTTGGTTGGTCTATATGAAGAAGCAGAGAAACCAACAAATGCATTGGAGTATCCTTTATAAACATTTTTTTTTGTATTGTTAAAGAAAACGTCACATAGCCATAGTGTTAGTTCAAATATCTCATTAATCTTTAGTTCTAGTTGAACATTGGTTGTAATTGTTAAAGTTAATAAGGGCTGTATCTGAATTATATATTTAGGCCTATGCGCTATGACCTATACCTACTCTTGCCATTTGCATTGGTAATCACGAGACCAAAGTGTAGATCCATTCGAAATGTAAGCTAGGGTGCTGATGCACCGCTCATACATCCTTGAATCCAAGGACTGAAACATAATGTCATTGACACATTCTTGGTGCGGTGTTTGGATGGCAACGGTTTTATTCTATTTTCATCTGCTAGAGCTCAGAACTTTATGTTGCCTGACATTTTAAACATTCGAGTTGATTAAGCAGACACATTTTATGACAGCCTATTAAGAACTTGTTTGTTTCAAAAAGTTGGTAAAACAATCTACACCAACCATTTATTATCACCAAAAGTAGCAACCTGTTAATTGTCATGCTTTAATTTTCTGAAAACAATAGCAAAACGTTTGACGCAAACAATAAAACGGTGCCGATGTTAAATGCCTAGAGGATATATTTTTCATTAGATCTGTCATGGCGTTTTGACATAATATTTTCTAAGATCATTGGTAGGTCTTAGCACTTTGGTCCTAAAGATGTAACAAGGCTCGTTGCCTTGCCTATCAAATTGGCTGATGCCATCTTCAATAGGAAATGCTTGTGGAGTGTGAATTCATCAAATCTATAACTCAAGGGTCCTTCCAAGAATCCTTGAGACTTTACGGGTAAAGCCAAACTCAAACATGGCAAATCTTGAAATATGTTTTTGCTATGTGGTTTAGTATATGCAATTTCAGGATGAAAGAGCGCCTGCAACCCC
>CABFOW010000591.1:160428-215306 GCA_902141385.1 Timema californicum
AGCGCTAACTTGTGGAGTGAGGGGAGCGAGGAGCAGCCGGAGCGCTAACTCGTGGAGTGAGGGGTAGCGAGGAGCAGCCGGAACGCTAACTCGTGGAGTGAGGGGAGCGAGGAGCAACCGAAGCGCTATCTCGTGGAGTGAGGGGAGCGAGGAGCAACCGGAACGCTAACTCGTGGAGTGAGGGGAGCGAGGAGCAACCGAAGCGCTAACTCGTGGAGTGAGGGGAGCGAGGAGCAACCGAAGCGCTAACTTGGGGAGCGAGGAGCAGCCGAAGCGCTATCTCGTAAGAAGAAGCTAAACGAAGATTGTTTAAGATAGATTATTATACTCCCATTTACTGGTCTCTATTCTTTTAGTTCCTTTTTTTTTTCTTACATCCAATTACATATTTAAGTGATGTTGAGAAATAAATCTTATTGCTAAATATTTACATGGTTAATTATCTAATTCTTAAATTTAACAATTCTGCTATACTAGAATATAAACTAATTAACAATAAAACTTATAAAAACTAAGGTATTACTTAGATTAAATTCTAATATTTAGGTCTAGTGTCTTTAATGCACGTTCTTTTTCTCACTTTGACAAGGGCGCCATCTGTGAAAGATTGTTTCAACCCTTATCTCAGAGAAGGGGGTCGCGGTGGCTCAGAGGGTTAGTCTTCCGAGACGGTCACCTGATTGTCTTAGATGTAACAATTCCGATTTGAAAGTGGAAGCTAGGAAACTCAAGGTAGGGGCTGTTGCACTTTTTATAGCAACACCTTTGTTGGCCCAAAATAAATTAAATATTCCTTCAGTATAAACATGTGTTTATTTTCTTCACAAGGTGATATCAACGGTTGTTGAATATCTGTCGAAGGTGTCCTGGAATTTAATGACAACTTTTTGTCTTCATTTATAAAGTTTCTCATCTAATGCATATTATTTTTAAAAACTTGATTAAATACAAGTAATATAACAATATAATTTCTTTTTTCTCCCAACATTAAATTTTGTTTTAAATATCGAAGCTTTAATTTGGCTTTGGGAAAATTTAATTTGATTTGATATCACTTTACTATTCAAAAGTGGACTTCATACACCATTAATTATTTACACAAAGGTGACCTGGCGGTCTAGGGGTAAGGTGTCAGACTTCTGTGCTGGCGGCCGGGGTTCAATCCCAGGTCCCGGCACAGATTTATCTGATTACCAAACCCTTCCTTTACCTCTGACAAGACATCTTGGGAATGCCAGGCCTCCACCGTGGTTCGGATTCCACGTTAAACTGTAGGTCCTTCATTTCATCTCATCTCACAATCACCCTACCATTACACATTAGCGTAAGTGCGTATAACCCGAACGGGTAGTAAGTAATAATAATAATGATAATTATTATTATTACTTACTGCAAAACAATACCGTAATATTTGGCAATTTGGTGAACCAAATTTATCAAAGATCATTGAGATTATAGTAGAGCAGAACCTCTACACTAACCAGTAAAGGGTAGGTCCGAAATTTTAAATTTTTCGGGCACATCAGCTCTAACTCAAGATCCTAGAGGTCAACTCAAACCTGTGAAGGTTATTTTTTTTTAATGTGAACTATTGACTTTACAATTTTCTTCCAATTATTCAGGTTTTACCCTTCTCTCAATGTTTATAGCTAGAGTTGTGTGAAACTTAAACTTCGCTTAGAAAAAATGTCTCCAATAAAAATCTTGATAGCTAAAATACTCAATTATGGCCAATTTCATGTGGTGTAAAAATTATAAATTAATTTTCTTATGAAATAATCTGAAGTAATAGAATTTACTTGTTGTGATAGTAACTTGATTTATATAATTCGAGTTGAAAATATTACAAACATTATTGTGCGATAAAATAAATTTAAGCCATTTTAGTGCATACAATTATATAAACAAACAATATATTTTTCAAAGCATAAAATAACAAACTCAAAGTCTTTCAATTAGAGTTTGCTTCTAATTGTAAAAGTGTTCTTTGCACACACCTATTTACAGAAATTTATTTCTTTATAAACAAAACTAAGGGGTGTCATTACAACTAATTTTGCATAAGTTTTTCAGTAACTAGCCCAACAATTTGTATGAACTTTGGAAGTCATATGTTTCTTAGCACAATTAATATTTAATAGTACTTTAGGAAATCCACGACTTGTAGTAGCAATTAACCATAAAGTAGAGTTTCACTCTCGGCAGGTTCTTATATTGATTCCTGAGCAGGTGATAATCATTTTCAGTAAATGTTAAAGTTTATCTTTGTTAAATTTGTGTACATACTTTGCTAGTATTTCAATATTTTTTGTTGTGTTTTCAAAGGAATAAATATCTAAAAAACAGTTATTTAAATAAGTGAACTTCAATTAACTCATGATGCCTTAAAACTGCCTAACTTTAACCAGTCGGGTACACTGTTAGGGATTATCACTCTTCTCCCGGAGCAAATGATGGGGCCTTTTAATAAATTCTCACTCCTCTGATGTGCTTAGGTTAGTTTTTTTTACCAATGCATCTTACTTCTAGTTCAAGTTATAGACATGTATTAATTACCAATTGGGATTGAATTTAGAAGTGAATCTGCATTTGTTTGGAGGGAGCGTGGAAAACCATTTAGGAATAACCATCCTTAGTACATCCAACCAGGATTAAAAACCTGATATCCCTGTTGTTGGCAATCTATTTTTAGAGTGACTCATTAGACCAGGTGGCCACAGAAGCAGGATTAGGTTAATTGTGGCTAAGGCTGTGTATAATAAACAAATTTTTTCCCCCTATCATGTCTCATTATCAGTCTGGCTTTGTACTTGTTACACTAGTGTGTTAAATGATGGGTAAGGTTGAATTTAAAGGAAAAGTGGAAAACCCCCGATCTCATCAGCAGTCCAATCTTTTGCAAGAGTGACACGTTAACATTCAACCACCAAAGTTGGTGTCAAAATATTATCTGAATTAATGTTCAAACCTGGTTAAATTCATCAATTATGTTAATCTTCGCTAAAAAAAACTTTTAAATATTGTTTAATAAAACAATATGCAATATTAATTTAACTCTTTATCGACTTTAAATTAATTTCAGATGCACAAGACCTATATTCTTCCAATATGTATATAGACGAGTTCAAAACTTAGTAGGAATGTTTACTGTTTAAGGGATGCCAGGGCCAAAATAATTTTTGTCTCTTTCAGAAATGAAGTTTTCCCCCCTTGATAAATTTAAGTACAGTAGGGCCCCCACATCCGCGGTTTCAATTATCCATGGTTTACCACTGCCCAATTTTATGTATTTTTAATTAAAGAGAAAAAAATGGTTTATAAATTTCAAACCACGTGTCAAGTGAGAACCGGCATAAACATTTGGCGTAACATCGGTAATTCTAGAACATAGTACACTAATAACTAAATATTTTCAGCCATTACAAAAACATTTAGTAGTATATTCACAGGTTTAAGACCTTGATTTTTTTGGTTGATTTCAATGCCGTGGAATTAAAATCAAACGAAACTTAAAATAATCAAGAAAAGATCAAATAACAAATTCAGATCACTTAAGAATCTGGCAGGTGGATTTATCTGTTATTAAGTCAGATTTACGTATGAATAGCAATAGCGCACAATCACTGTATTCTAAGGTAAATAAAAAAACATGTTTTTGGGTTAAGTTTTAATTACTGTTATTTTTATTTTTTATCATACATTTCCAAGCCCCTAGGCAGTAGTTTTTTTCTTCTTCGGATGTGTTATTTATTTAGATTTAGATTACAAAGTGAAAATGCTTATAAATTATAAAATTCACACATGCATTGACTTTTCAAAATATTTTATGTGCTCATTTCATTCTTCTGGTTCACTCAGAAAGGTGACCTTAATGGATTACACTATGGCCCTATCTTGTAAGATACACCTTAGTGGAATAAAGCGAAGTAAGCTTGCTACCTTCAAGAGTGGACAAAGGGTACATGGATTTATAAAGTGCCGTTATTAAACGTAGCGTCCTCACATTTAGAATGATCAATTCATCAATCAAATACCACTTTGCTTCCACAGCTTTACATTCTGGTTAAGGATAAACCAAAAATTAGTTCATCTGGTTCACAAGTGTCATTACTCGGATTAGTCAAACACTACTTTGATTTGACATCTTAATTTGCAATCTGTTAAAAATCAATAAGTTGTAAAAAAAAATTAAAAAAGAGAGTTAACAATATAAATATAATTAGTTTATAGGGAAAAACAAAGCACGAGTTAATATTTTTTGCCGAGGTCAGACGAAGATATAGAAAATCGAGTTGCTTTACGAGGATGCCTTGGCAGCTTGCCGCCTCTTCACATCCCAGTTGTATACTCTGGCCATGTTTACCTCTGTCGTTGTAAACTGGTCCCTGAAACATGTGTGGGAGAATTCACCCAGTTAGTAACGGGAGGGAATGAATAGATAAATTTATCCGTTTGAATCAAACGTGTTGAAACAATTTGATTCCAATACACATCACCTAATAATCAGGTTGGATGGAGCAGAGCCGAGAAAAGTATAGAACATAAAATATCTTGGAAGTGTGATTGAGGAGAAAGGTGGAAGGAGAGAGGATTTGATGAGAATAGGACATCAGGGAGGGTTATTCTATAGATGTGTAAGAGACCAGCTATGGAGAAGTACTCTTGAAGTGTAAGGAAGTGTAATTTGTACCCATTGTCACAAATGCAGCAGAAACATAGGCTGTGAAGTTAAGAGAAACTAGGAAAGTAGAGACCATGGGAATGAAGTTTGTGAGGAGCATGTTAGGTGTCACGAGGAGAAACAGGATTAGGAATAACATCCAGGAAAGAGTGTGGGTACAGAGAGTACATGAGCTAGTCGAGGAAGCAAAACTGATATGACATGGGCATGTAATGAGGATGGAACAAGAAAGGATGCCAAACAAAATGTTGAAAATGGAATATTTAGGAAAAATACCACAAGGGAGGCCAAGAAAGAGATGGTAGGAGCAAATAACAGATAGTGTGCAAGTGAGAGAAGAACAGAAGTGGTTGGAGGATGGAGGGAAATGGGAGGATTTAACTAAACTGATCCGATCAGAGGCAGTAAACAAATGATATATTAAATAAAACCATTACATTATATATTATTTCCTTAAAATTAATTCTCATTCAGTTTTCGATTTTTTTTTTATCCTCTCATCTTACTACTTGCTCAGGTTTTATTTATATATATATATACCTGCATCTGTGTGGAAGGAGAGTGTAAAACCATTTAGATAAAACCAGGCCCAGTAAACTTGACAAGAATTTGAACTTCGATTTTACCGTCATCAACAGGCCAGTCTATCAATAGAGTAACGTCTTTAACTATTCGGCCACCGAAGCAGGTTTAAATTGTTTCCATTCATCAGTAACCAGAACTACCATTGTTTAGTGTCTAAAAAGAGCTACTTACCGCAAGAAATCCAGATCATGCTCCACGTAGTTCAAGTTTTTCTTTGCCGATTGTATGTTGTTTGTTAACAGATTCAGGGCATCAGCAAGGGTATATTCCAACATTACATTGGCCTGGGAGGAGAAACAGATTTATTACTCGGCTAACACACACCCAATGTCCGTGTCATTCCAAGAATTAAAGTCATGTGATACAAGTGACTAGCTGAGTTGGTCAAATGGTTTGTGCACTTGACGTAGACCAGAAAAACCAGGTTTTTTTAGCACCGCATCTTACTACCCATTCGGATTATATGCTTATAAACTAGGGAGGTTATAGTAATATGGAGCATACCCACATTTTCATGGAGGTAGAGTGGAAGACAATTTTTGGAAAAATCACCCTCAGTACACCCGACCGATATTTGAACCTTGAGTTCTCTGTCAACAACATTCAAATCTATTGTAAGAGTAGCGTGTTAGACCATGCACCCATCGAAGCAGGTAGTCCAGGTTTTGATACTATATTAAAAGAATATATGTAAGCATGGTTTCTCATACTTTTTCTCAACAAAAAGCTAAATCTTATATCCAAAATTAGAGTTTTAATGTTCTGGGGCCTGTAGTTGAGTTTGTTTACTATGAGTCTTGAATTCAATATTTTATCAAATCTTAAATATCCTTAAATATTCGAGGGTCCCATACCTAATCAAAATATTAGTAGAGAAAAACAAGTTTTAATGACTAGTTTTAGGCTTGTTATTTGGAAAAAGACTAAAAATTTGGCTCAGTCATTTTTGTTCTAACTTTATTTTTGGGTGTTGGGGGCTGGAAGAACCTTAACCATAAACCTTAAGTAGACTAATTGGTGTAGTATGAACCTTAGAACTTAATTAATGCCAAAACATAATGATCATTCTTTCCAAAGTAAATCAAAGTCTGTGATTATTAACAGTTCCAAATGCAGCTTTTATTACATAAAAGGTTTAATTAAATGATTTAATGTAGACCTAATTTTGAAAATTGGAAAAACACACTTATTATATTAGTCATTAGGCACACAGACCTGTTTAGGTAACCGTATGGTCTGAAGCGTCAGCCACCCTGGCAATAGACAAAACTGTCAATGACGAGGAGATTTTGGTTTGAATCCTGGTCAGATGTACCGAGGGTGGTTTTCCCATGCAAATGTGGGTACACTTCTTCTAAATTTAAACTTCCTCATCCCCAACTAATTTGTTTAATTAATACCTATGCATATAACCTAATGCTTTACAAAAATTCAAACTTATAGCATAACATAATAGCTTTTTTTTAACTTATGTCAAGCAAAATAAATATGACATCCAAAGACATAAACTGATTTAGAACATTACTGAAAACAAATAAGCATTTATATTCACTTACTCCGAGCCATAGGCACACTTTGTCTGTAGGGGGCACCACCGCTTTGACGTAGACCTGATCAGATAGCATGTACTGCATCTCAATCTCCTTGGTCGAACCACTCTGCTTCTGGAGGAACTTAATCATATCGAGAGAATTCTCCAACTCGGGGATTTGTAGCTTCAATCTTAAAACAACCAGAGTGTTGCAGCATTAATGAACAGCAAATAAAGGGCACTAATCCATTTAGTTTCATTACATCTCAACACAGACTAACTCACATTATATTCTGTTACTAAGTTCGGGTCAAACACATTCGTACTAATTACATTCATAGGCCTACATTAGAGATAAGGAAGGTTGAATTTAGAGAAATGTTTACTGTATTTGTGTGGAGGAGGTAGAGTTGAAAACCTTTTAGGGAAAACCAACCTCATTACACCTGAACAAGATTTGAATCCTAATCTCCCCATAGTATAGTTTTCACAGTGTGTGAGCACAGTAGTCAGTTGGTCGTAAAAGTGGAACACCACCATCAGACTGCCATTTTGCGTGTTACACATAACTCTGGAGTGCGTCCATTTTAAATTATAAATTGTGTGAAAATGTCACTCTTTGCCAAGTGGTTTCGGGGTAGCACCCACTGGCAGGGTGGGGGGGGGTTCAAGGTAACTCCCTCCCCCCCTCCTCACTACCCACCTTCCTCTGTCTCGACCCTAAAGCTGTTGAAATCATACATGAGGAACTCTATAAATGAAGACCAACTTAATGAGCTTCATACATACATCCAAAGGTGTCAGTTACGGACCCATGTGGAAAAATGCCAAATCTGGCCCAGAAGTGGAATTGGCCATATCTGGCCAGATATGATCTTTCCATACAGGGAGGATGAAGTTCTCAATGAACTTTCTATGAAGTAAAGCGAAATTAACATAAGACTAAAGTGAATTACTTCAAAAGTGATTTTGTTAGTTAAGAGTTAGTGTAAGTTGCTTACTAAAATTTTCAGATTTTAGCTAATAAAATAATTTTATAAATCAGGTTTCCAGAATACAATTTATTGAAACTTGCATGTTTGTATATTCTAGCAGTATGCATGAATAAAAATGTGTTCATAAAAACTTAATAGTCATAGTAATTAAATAATAATGACAATTTTTATATATTTTAAATTATTTTGGATATTATTGTATTTCTTTTGATGCATTTGAATTTTGCCTAAAAATAATGGACCCCGCTTAGTTGGTCAGTGAATACCCGGGCCTTCCCCCCCCCCACACACACAAACAAACGAATCCTGCCAGTGGTAGCATCTACAGCAATAATTAAAACTTCGGTAGTCAACTTGACATTTGACAAACACGTAGTTAATGGAGGTTGAGCAATTATTGACTAAGATGCCCATAACCTTTTATACAACTATAAAAAAGTTTCAAAATTGAATATTTTATAAGCTTAGCTGAATATTCATGACACTTACCTTCGTCTCTTGGAAAGAAGATTATATTCCATAAACTTGTATTTGCTGTGTTGTTCATCTAGCCTTTTAAGTACTTTATCCACATCTCCAGCATTGTCATCTAGCGACATAAATGCATCCACATCATCCTAAAATATATCAGCCCAAAATTAGTGTTAAAAGATTGGTACTAGTTCAGGGTGTCCAGCCAAACTATATTTTTAAATTCCCTGACTTTTCCAGGTTTTCCAGACCACTATTTATCGATATCAAGTATATTACGAAAATATTTTTTTTAAGATCACAAATTTAATAGTGTTTTTTTCCTAGATACATATACATTCTGAAATTGTATCACTCAATAAAGGGATAAAACGATTTCTGCCTCTGGGGAAATGGACTATTTTAAGTTAAAAATAGATTTCAGTAAAATTGTATTGAGTCATTAAAAGATTGCCTCAAGCAAGAACGATTTAAAATAGTTGTGAGACAGAGTCATTCTTAGTTCCTTCTACTTAAAATGTAGGCCTAGTCAAATTTTGTGCATGTGAATATCTATGAGTCAACTTTAGCTAAAGACACGTGGCAGAAAGGTGGAAAGGCACAAAACTTACTTGTTGACCTTGAGAAGTGATATTAGTCTACTCAACATGGACAATGGTATGAAAGTGATTCCAGCTGGTTATTAACTGGAAGAAAAGTGTTATTCTGACTATTGTGAATCAAAATATTTAGCTTTTTATAGATAAAATGTAAAATTTCCAGAAATATAATAAAATTCCTTGACTTTTCCCTGACCAAGCGAATTCCCTGACAATTCCGTTTTCCAGGTTTTCCAGGTCGCTGGACACCCTGTTAGTTTCACCAAATAATTATTTTATTTATTTTTATTTATTTATTTATTCAGAAGTTGTTTACAAAGAGAGCCAAGATCTGCTCGTATGTATATAAACATCCTAATGTAGGCGTGGTTCATTCACTAACTAGTTATATACATTTAGGAAAGTGATGTCTATTACAGGGTGTACATTATTTGTCCTCACCTGGCCACACTATTTTAGATGTACTCACCCCAATAATAGTAAAACTGCAATTAAACATAAGGGTATACAACAAAAAACCTTTACAAGATAAAGAAAAAAAGTACAGTATACATACACATTCTGCTCCAATTATAATAACAGTTTCTACAAAATTACAGATAACCCACATATCACCAGGTCAACATTACTTTCCAGAATGTATCTTTTAACTTCCTTTTTAAAAAGATTAAGTTTTTTTATCTTTATTTCTTGTGGTATTATATTGAAAATTTTTAGTCCCTTAATCTTTATTGAGTAGAGTCCAAAAGTAGTGGTGTTTACTCTGTTCTGGAAATAATTATTTCTACTTCTTGTAGAGTAATTCCCCTTTTTGTGTTCCCCAATTTTTAGGTTACTAATAGTTAGGCTGTTTTTAAGTTTATATGCCGTTACAACCGTATCCAAAAAAATAACTTCAGTTAATTTCAAAATACCCAACCTTTTTTAAGCTTAATGTTGCCGTCCTCACCACTGGGCAGACAAAAAATATTTTTAGTGCTGTGTTTTGTAGTCTTATTAGTGGTATTAAATGACTTTTAAAAGTATTACCCCAGATTACATTTAAGTAGGACTAATGCGAGTTAACCAGAGCAAAGTAGATGGGCTTTAACACGTTTGGAGTGAATTTGTAGGAGTTTATTTAGCACCCCAACTCGATCCCTAATTTTTTTTGTGACATGGTTTATATGTGAGCTCCAGGATAGTGAGCTGTCAATGGTCAGACCGAGATATTTAGCTTTCCTTACTTGTTTCAGAACATTATTCCCAAAGCTTATCTGGTAATTATCTATGCTCTTTCTATCTTTGTTTCTTGGTCTAGTAAAAATAATATAGTTAAGACTTTTCGGCGAAGATTTAGCGACAGTTTATTGACTCTTAACCAATGGTATGACAATTTCAGGTCTGTTTGAATATTCTCTGCTATAGTTTTAAAATTTGGTCCAATATAAAATAAACTTGTGTCATCTGCATATAGTTGTAAATGGCCTTGAAAATTTAACAGGAAAATGTCGTTAGCGTAAATAAGAAAAAGTAAAGGTCCAATTACTGAACCTTGATGGACCCCACACGTGACACCACTCAAGAGCTACTCCTCTTATTCCGATTTTAGACAGCTTGTATAATAGAATTTCATGGTTGACAGTGTCAAATGCCTTTTTTAAATCAATCAATAAAGCTCCAGATAGCTTAGTATTGTCATCCAATGTATTTTGTATTTTGTCAATCAATTCAAAAGCCGCCACTAGTGTATCAGATTTCCCCCTAAATCCATATTGGGGATGTTTGAAAAAATGTATTTTGTCTAAAAATTAAGTAATCTAACCTTCATTATTTTTTATAATACTTTTGATATGGAGGATATAAGTGAGATAGGCCTGTAGTTTGATGGATCACATTTCGAAATGCCATCCTTATATACAGGAATATTTTTTGCTATTTTCAGCTGTTCCGAAAATTGACCTTCTGTTATAGATTTATTAAATATAACAGATATATACTCTGCAAAAAAATTTGAGCAATGTTTTAGTAGTTTATTAGAACATTTATCAGAAGGCAGACTTTTTGAGTTACTCTCTTAACATATTTTTAACTTCCATTAGATCTGTTAGGAAAATTGCAAATGAGCCATCTATAGTGGTAGTGTAATATGTCCACTTATCATCAGGATATACAGGAATATGCATTGCAAGATTGTGTCCTACATTTATAAAAAAAGATTTAAAATATCTGCCATTTCAGGAGTTGTATTATATTCCTTGTTCATAAATTTCAATTTTGATATTTTATTATTAACTTTACCGTTTTTATTTAGAGCCATATTTATTTCCTGCCACAATTGTTTCAGATTATTACTACTGCTTATAAACGTTCTTGTAAAATAAATTTTCATCAACTTTCTCTTAAGTGCTGTTCCATTATTCCTAGCTAAAATATAATCACTCTTATAGTTTGTATTTTCTGGGTTATATTTAACCAGTTTATATGTTTTGTCCCGTAATTTAAGCATTTCCAAAAGCTCACTGTTCGCCCAACCACACCTAGGCGAGTAATGAACACTATTTGTAATTATTTGACCTCCCCTTGTTTCAGCAAATAAAAGAGCATTTTGCACTATCGTCATGAGTTCCTCAAAAAAAGTATTTGTATTTGTGCTGGTGTTAATTTGTCCCAGAGACTCATTAAGCTTAAGTTCTCAGATATTGTAATCAATTACACGTTGATTTTCAGTGTCGTTTTTCCTCCCCACCGTGATATAATTTGATTCCAATTCCACTATTAGAATGTTGTGATCACTTAAACTATTGTTAATGTTTGAAACCCACAGAGCCTGGCCATCTATATTTGAAATAATTTGGTCCAATGTACTTTCATTGTTATTAGTTATTCTAGTTGCTAGCTCATTGCAAATTTCAAAGCCATAGCTGTTTAGCAGATTATTAAATATTGTATCATTCATTGTATTAATGTTTGTGTCCCCTATGTTTATGCATTTTTTCCTTGCCAAATTGTTTAGAATGTTTTCAAAATATGCTAGGAAGTTATTAAGAGGGATATTTGGAGGCCTTTATATAACACTGATCTGTAGGGGTGGGCTTAATGAGTCTATTTCAATTCTTAGAAAGTAAAAACTACTCTCATCCATTTCCTTAACATTGAAATTTAGGTTATTTGCAGTATATATACATACACCCCCACCCTGTCTATCATTCCTACAGTCAAAGGTTCCTGTATATCCATTAATATTATAAATGTTAGTTTCATAGGATTTAAGCCACGTTTCTGTAAGTATAATTAAATCCGGTTGTAAAGGCAGAGTACTTATTATCACCTGTAGTTCATCCAACTTATTTGTAAGACTTCTGATGTTTAAATAAAATATATTTAGTTTGGATTTGGGAAAACAATTAACAAATTGAGTCAAATTATCTAACATTATCTCATTTTTTATCATTGTTTGTGATAATTTAAAACACTAAAAGAATAAAAAGTGCCCATACTAATTTGTTTATAGAAATACATGTTGCTTATCAAACCTACTAAGCCTACTATTACCCTATTAGTAAATAACAGAGAGAACTTATCCCTGTGTATAAAATAAACATAGAGAAATAGACAGCCACATTTACCAATAAGACAGTTTCTTAGACTAAAGCAAAGAAAACAACAGTAAAACACAAAGATACATACCCAGGGCCGGGGAGACAAAAGCACAA
Source organism: Timema californicum (assembly GCA_902141385.1). Classification (NCBI taxonomy): domain Eukaryota; kingdom Metazoa; phylum Arthropoda; class Insecta; order Phasmatodea; family Timematidae; genus Timema; species Timema californicum. Next base: position 172,986 of record CABFOW010000591.1, read on the forward strand.
GTAGAGCACATAAAAATTGTAGTAAAAAAAGAAAAATTTCTTATAAACCGAAAATAATACACTCCATACAACATTTACAAAAAATACACTACGCTCAGTCAATTTAAATACAACCATTAACATATTTTTTTAAACACCATAAAACCGTTTGCGTTCTCATTTCTATTTACTTCCCACTTTTTTCCTTCATTGTACAGAACAGCTGGTTTCCCTTCCTCTTCTCGTATATAAATACGACCATTCTTGAGCCAGACAAATGCAAATTTTCCATCATCCCTTTGTTTTCTTGCTTCGGCAAACTTCTTTCTGTTACTAGCTGTTAGATGCTCATTCAGATAGATGTTATGAGCCAGCGCATCCACAAAAGAAACTGAATTAGTGTTCCTCAACTTAGGCTTTTCTCTCATGAAATCTACCAAATTGTTCACCTAACAAACTTTATTATTATCGTCGGCGGTTTTCCCGCTTTCCATTGTGGGAGACGGTGAGCAATATCAATGTCACTTGCTGTTATGTTTACACCTATTTTTTCACCGATCTTAAGCACTATATCTCTCACATTTTCTTTTTCCAGTTTCAGGATTGCATCAATCAGGAAATTATTGAGTCTCATATACTGGTCAAGCTCTTCATTACGCTCCGAAAGCGCACACATACTTCTTTTTTAACAGCCTTGTTATCAAGTTTGACCTAACTCACACTATTCTCTATTTTCAAAATTGAATCGGCAAAAACTTTATTATGATTTATTTCGTTACGCTAATTCTTCCTAGCTCCTGCGTCACGTCACCGATTGAGTAAATGATTTTTTCTACCCAAGTCTTGCTTTGTGATTTGAGCATTACAAACTTCAGAATCCATTGTTGAAACACCTTTGTTGGGTGTTACAGCTACACCATCCTTTTCACACCTCTCACAGAACCATTTGGTCTTTATTATTTACCAAAAAGATAAATTTTCTTTTGTCTACTTTAGCGTAGGTTTTGTGGTATCACAGAAAACACTTTCCTCGTTAGGTTTAAAAAAATTTTTACACACGCCACAGATAGAACCACCACAGCTATCTGCCATCTTAAATAATATGTTTATAGATAATGGACTGTAGATCAAATCTATTAAATGATGTAGTGAAATTAATTGATCGTTACTTAAACCAAATTTATGGGTGTGGATATTTTATATATCAAAACAAGGGTATAAAGATAACTTTTAGGCTTTATTATGTCAAGTTAAGACTGGATTTGTTCTATTTTTATAACCTAGATTAACAAATTGATTAAATGAAGTAGGCAAAAAAGAAGGGAAAGTACATGACCACACAAATCTTCCAAAAATGTGTATTATTTAACACTCTATGCTTTATTTAAATTAAAAACTGTGACACAAAATTAGTGTGGACTTTAATCCGAAACGGATTTGATCGAAATAAGGTATGCAATGAAAAATAGTACATTTAAAAGTAACAAATAATATTATTTTTTATTAGATTACCACAAAAGCAGCTTCGGGTATTCCTGCATAAGATTTCTTGACTTCATCTCCTAATTTATCCATCTCTACTACTTCCATATTTAAATCAGAGGATCACAGATTAGCTTAATACCATCCATAGATAAGAAGAAACAGCTTATTTGATGAGTTTAGATGAAAGAGTTATTCATGACTAGTAGCACTTTTATTAAGTGGGGAAGAGCGAAACTACTACGATTTTGATTCTGTTTACCAAGAAATAGGTCTACTATAGTACTGGTATTCATAAGAATAAACAAATCATAAAGAAAAGAAAATCAAATTTAATTTAATTTAATTGCAAAAGTAATCTGAAAATAAAAACTATAATAATAAATAAATAATAAAAAATAAATAATAATATTTCGGGGTGCCCTCTGAATGTTTCGCCAACACATAAAATCGGAGAGGAACTGGTATTAGTAAGTGACTTTTCTTTTCCGTTCTCCTGAACCAAAATATATGTTACACACTCACCTTTGAGTTGAACTTGGCTGCCTACTGCTAGAGTTCTCACTGTTGCCCAAATAATTCCGAATCGACCAAGGGTTGTACACATCTAGAAATTCCATCAATGGGTGGGGTAACTTATGAATATGGGACTATGAAAAATAATGACTTGCATATGAGAAGAAATTTAAAATACGCTTTATATTATTTCAATAAAAATAAATAAAATGTGCCCTGTAAATTTCCCTACCTGACAGATGGTATGTAAAGGAACAAGTCAAATCCTTGGTATTTCATAACATTTTGATTAAATTTAGAAACTTAAAACATCTACATAACCAAAAGATGAAAACCTATCTCGCCAAAAATAATATACTCCAGATAAAGATACATATGATTAAATATTCTTCAAGGAAATTAAGGACGAACGCACTTGAATTTTAAGTTCACAAAATAGTTATAATAATGAGAAATTATATGTAAGGCCTAAAAAAAAATACATTAATTTGAAAATATATAAGTTATTGTGGAATATAACGTTTAAAAAATAGTTGCATGGAGAGGTGAACACACACCCAGTCAAAAGGTAGTATCTAGGTCGTAGTCACGATATATTTAACACTTGGAAAAAGAATATTTTCCAGAAGAAAAAAAAAATGCATTTGAAAGTATATTAGCTGACTCTTACTTAGTATAAAATTGATTTAATATAATAAGTAGTGGTGGCTATGACATCTTTGAAGTATGGTGTAGGTTGATTAAGAAAATATAATAGTATTAAGCAAAATGGCTCCTATTCACCTGTATTGAAGTTTCGTAGGTAGGTCATTAGAAGTAGGTGTTAAAAAATGTAGAATTTACTCATAACTTAGTATAAACTATCTTCCACTCACTGTCATCGAAATAGTGGTTATCATCACCTTAAAGTGGTTTACGGTGCCTATGTGGTAATTTAGAGCGTGGAAAAACCTATGAAAACTCAGGAGCCAAATATCACACGTCCATTATTAACATAATCTTCAGCGCCAAATTACCAACCCCGTTTTCTCATCTCTTCTCCGACATACCAGCATCCTTTCCGAGTCTTGAACTTGGACCCGCACTCAGCACAAAATAATTATAATCTAAGAGGTGAAAAAACTAGTAGAATTTGAGAATATAGGAATTTGTAACGAAATTAATCGATAAAGTTTGATGTAAAATGGCAAGGTAATTACGTTATTTAAAGTCTCTTCTTTAAGTCATCCAATGGTCAAAAACTTTGACAGCTATTTGTTGACATGAAACATCTGATTTTAGAATAACCCGTTTGAAATAAATATTCACTAAACTCCTATGAACATCTCTGACGTCAAATTGTACCCCTTGTACCAAACTTACTTTTCCAATAGTCCCACTAGAGGGTGGTGATTAAAAGATAGTTTGAAATAATTTTTCTTTATAAAATGATACTGTTCATAAATTTATCTTGGTATTTCTCATCCCATTATTTGATATAATTAAATATTTCCATCACATCACTATGCACATATTTATATAGCAGGTGGTAAACCAGGCACAGATAGCTTCTTTTTTTTTAGCTCCACGTCTTACTCTTCTTTTGGGTTACACGCGTTTGTGCTAATTACGCCAATAGCTTTCGGGATGAGAAAGGCTATATTTGTGGGTAGTGTACTCTCATTTGCGTGGAGGGAGAGTGGAAGTACATTTAGGAAAACCACCCCCAGTATATTCGACCGAGATTCGAACCTCAATCTTCCCATCATTAGCAGTCAAATATACTGTGAGAATAGCGCCTTAGACCACGCGCTCACTGAATCGACTGGTTATTCTTATTTAATATAATACCTATATACATACCTAATCACGCCATTCCCGTACGAGGTAGGCAAAAATCTGGGCATATAGCTAAAAATACAACAAAAAAGCAAATCCATACTTAATCCTTTCTCACTAACTTTCTCCGCGCTTCCCTATCCTCGCACACCCCTTTCGGCTTCAACAACAACATCCATACATCGAGTCATGCAGGCTATTTTATTCTTAAAACTATTTTTCTCGCATTTGTATACTACATTTAGCCACGTCTTGCATGGCATACCTCTTCCTTTCGATCCACACACTCTACCTTAATATATTTGCTTCGTCACTGATATAATATAATATATGAAACCACTCGTGTAGAGTATAAAGTAATATAAGTTGTTATAAAACAAACAACTATTTTTTCCTTGCCTACTTAGCTTTGTCATTCTTGTAAGATCCAAACCAAGGTAAATTCATTCCGTTTCTTATGAATCACACATATGTACAGTCACCCACTCGACTATGTAATAGACATGGCGGGTACTTTTAAATGCATTGATAACTAACTGTGAATTTAAATATAAATTTATATTCGTACTACATATGGATTGTTAAATAATGTGTTTTACACAGGTATGGCCTTGATCTAAATTTGACCATCGAAAAAAAGTATGGGGAGCGGGGGGATTAAACTTTTAAAGAAGATTCCAATATTAGTTGTGTAACGAGTTACATATTGACGTTATATCAAATGGGTCAACACTCACCGACACCAATAATGAGCTACAACACGAACTCCAACATCAAAGCACGAGCTCTGACCTTCACTCTCCAACTGGCACAACTGACTGAGCGGAGCCTTCAACCGACTGTCAGCTCGGGACTCGATCCGTGGCTGGCCGGAAACGATTGAGGTTCTACGCGGCCAGACGAAGCTATCACTTCCGCCACTAGGACAACCTGGCATATTCTAGCTGCTGTCAGACGCATTCTTTGCTGTTATGTTTGTTCTATCGTCTTACCCCCTCCTTCCCTTGCCCCGTCTCTCTGTGGATACAATAATGTATATATAGTGATCGCGATTTTGAATAGTCGCTTATTATACCACCGACTGAGCTTAGTGAGGACGGCAACTAGGGGCTATGATTTATTTAATAATCAAAATTGCATTTTCGGCATAATGGGGGATATCTTGTCTAAATTATTGTTTGGGACTTATAAATATTTAAACTTAGAATTATGAAATGTTGCGCGCAGGTCAGTGCGAATGCGCTTGAATTCTCTCTCTTTGTACGAGTTTTAATTAATTCTAACTGTACTATTTCGTTTTGTTATACATACATACATAATGTATATTTAATTTCATGTATATATTTTCGGTCACGCTTTGGCGTACTTGGCATCTCGGGCTTACCGCCCGTCCTTTCTTGTTTGTGTATTGAGTGTATGTGGGATTATTTAGTTATCATTTTAACTTAGAGCACAGGGTACTTAAGTCTTAGAGTTGAGGCTTGGCCTAACGTCTTATTCTATCTATTGTTTTGGTTCAACGTTATGTTGATTTCTTTAGATCAAAAGGCGCGTAAATGTTTATCTTTTTATTGCCTAAATTTAGATATTTGCTTAGAGTTGCAATGTTGTATTGTTGCTTCCACTTAATGCTATAACTGAAGGAACCATATATTTCCATGATAGCGATTAATATTACTGTTGAACTGACAACCAGAATATAACTATATGTTTCCCTTTTTTATTTTCAGATATTGTAATGTCAATTAATTCCTTTATCTCAGTAGATTTATTTAAGTCTGAGAGTAGAAGCGCTTCACACCATATTGTTATATTTTGCTCTAATTATGTATTTACCTTCTATTTTGTCCTAAATAAAACAAACTATGTTTTTGATTGTTAAACTTCTTGTCTGGTTTTCCCATCACACTTCCAATAAAGTTAGTTAATAGTTACAAGAGGTTTACAATTTTTTTAAATTTCATAGATGCCATTTTCAAGTTCTTTGATTTCACGCAATCCTTATAATTTGCTGACACTTTAAGTAATACCATTTAATCGTATAACAGTTGTACATACGTAACACTTATATTAAAATCATAAAATCATTCTCTACGTATAAAAAGATTCAAAAAAGATTGGCTGCAAAAGGACCTATATCACATAATATAATGGAGTTTCAGCTGTCGTCAGACTCAAATCTAAATTTGGTTTAAAAGTGTCATGGCGGTAATGTTGAAGGTAAAATGTTTACCCGGTCATCTGAGTATCAAAATCATTAGTTTAGTTACCAAGATGTTTAAACTAATATTGTTTGATTAAAAATGATAAATATATGTCTTTCTTCAATATATAATATGCAATGAACACTCACAATTGTTAATAAAATATAATTTATATATATATTCACTCTTCTATATTTATTTCTCATATTTCATAATGTTTTTATTCAAATATTTCCTTGTAATATTAATTTAATTTCAAGTTCAATCACATATATTACATTGAGACTAATGTATTATTTTGTGTAAATATCTATATTCTTTGTAATGCTTATTGTGATTCACACATTCGGGTGATCATGGTTATGTTTTTCTCATGCTATACATATTAACACAAGTGATACAAATATATTTGAATTATTTTAAGAATTTACCTTTAGTCTTTCTTCGTTATGGCAATTTTAATTTGTTGTACAGATTTAAGCTTATTTTAATTTATTGATTAAAAATATATTGGACATAGAGGCCAGAACAAAATTTACTTGAAACTATTTTGACAGTGATGAATAACTTAGTTATAAAAAAATGCCCTGTAATATTGAATCCTATAACTGTCTTTGTTGAACTAAATGTGATACAATTATAAAGTTTTTGTGAATTCAATGCCAAAATATAAATGGTAAAAGACAACGGAATACTATTTTGCTGAATGACATATAAGTTTATACAATAAAGTAGGATACTTTTGGGAAGAAAGGTGTAGAAAATATAACCCAATTTTTGTGGTCATTGTATTATTTTACTTATATAATTACTAGTATTATTTTAATTAGGTATTCATACTATCTCTCAAAAGGAACAATAGCAGATATGATTACTAATGAATAGGGCCTATATGATTGTAGTTTTAGTAACTTGTGTATCTTCCTATCGGAACTCTAAAATAACCTAGGCCTATATTTTCCAGACAGTGACATTTTTAACTTGAACTCACTTCGATTTAAATTGAACTGTATTTCACCCAGACACACATTTTATAGGACAAGAACCAGTTGATGTTCGAAGACAAATGGCCGTCCATGAGGCCGATCATTCTGAAACTGCTTCAGCAGGAACCAGTGACCCAGACCGAATGGCAGGAGCTTTTCTACTCGGTCCATCTTGTCTGCCTTTGGGACGAGAAGGGGCCCCCCAAAGTCAAGGAGGCCCTCAAAGATGACATTATGGACTTTATCAAGCAAGCCCAACAGGTAAACCATTATTGTATGCCTCTTTCACATATTATATTCTGTTTTCATTTGATTAGGATATCTTTTGGGTTTAGAATTTTTCCCTCACATTTAGAAAAAAAAGCTTTATTGCAATCTTTATTTTTTAATTATTTTTTTATATAGGCTTAGGGCCTATATCATTAGTTTTTTAAATTAATTTATTGGGGGTAGGACCATATTTAAGGTACACTTTCTAAACTGAATGATTATATCAGCACATGAGAATTTTCTTTGAGCAAGAGCATAAGAGCCTACCAATTTTGCCGTGAAAGGCCTTTTCACATACCTTCCAGTGTTCTTTTACGTGCCACAATCAACATGGGACCTACAGCTGTGCTTCTCCTCAGAAGAAAATTGTGCTAAAGATTTTTATCGCTCTAAAGAAAAATCCATCGGTCCTGACCAGGTTTGAACCCATGATAATTGGGTCCTGAGGCGAGCACTTTACTCCAAGACCACCAAGGTCAACTTTATTGCAATACATACACACCAAAGATTATACTAATGAGTGTTAAATTTAACTGTATTCGTTGTATTAGGTGTTTTGTCTTTTGACAGGTCCATTGCCTTGTCCAAATTTAATCCTCTGGTATATCAGCTACTTACTTTTTTGTATCCTAAAACTTTATCCGCTTTCCTTGTTTAAGGTAATCAATCAGTTGCATTTGTGCTTTTCCTGGTCCCCCCCTTTTGCTTCCATTTTGCCCTCGATGATGTAACTTAATAAGCCATTCACCAGTTTTGATGGCCTTATGGGCTAAGAAATCACTCTCACAAAAGACTAGACTGCTGATGACTGGGAGATCGTGGTTTGATCCTGGTCGAGTGTACTGAGGGTGATTTTCCTAAAATGGTTTCCCACTTTCTCTCTTTCTTTATCTTTGTCTCTCTCTCTCCACACAAATGCAGGAAGCCTACACTTCCTCTAAAATTGAACTTTCCTCATCCCTAAACCATTAGCATGGTTAAAAAGAGAAAAAAAAATCTATTATACATAATCCAAATAGTTCTTCATATCACCTGCGGAATTAATCTCTTTTAGTTTACTCTTCCTAAGAAGGTATTTGTTACTCACCCAATCTGTCCACTTTATCTTTTCTACTCCACGCCAACACCACATCTCATTACTTTCCAAATATTTCTTTTCCCCCGTATGTAACAATTCACTAGTTTCTCCTTCATCTCCAGGTACAGTCAGAGCGTCAATAACATCCTCATCTTACTAAAAGCAGCCTTGGACATTCACTTTTATCTCCTGTGTGCACTTGCACATCTGTTGCAATTAAACACTTACCCTGGAAATAATATGGGGCATGATTATGTGCTGCAGCGGGTGTTATCACACCAAGAGGATCAAGCGCTATTGAAGGCGTACATCGCTGAGTGGCGCAAGTTCTTCACCCAATGTAACTACCTCCCTACCCCCTTCAGACAACTGGAGACCTCCCTTGCGGGAAAGACTTCCACTTCGGTGCAGAAGAAGGCCCAGAACGAAGAGAGCATCGTCAGGAAGGTAATATTTAATAATAAGCTAGCCAAGATATTCTATCTGAACACTAGATTAACAAATGACTTAAACACTAACTAGACAAAAATACACTCACCACTAAACACAAGAGACCTGATTCAATGGCTGCATGGTATAAGGCGTCACTATTGTGTTAGACTACTGCCAATGATGGGGGGGATCGAGGTTTGAATCTTCATCGGGTTTATTGAGGATGGTTTTTCACTTTCTTTACATGCAAATTTGGGGACACTTCCTCTAAATTCACCCTTACTCAGTTCTGACACAATTAACATAATTATTACATAGGTGTATTAACACAAACAGGTAGTTAGATATCTAATCAACAATAATTAGATGAGGGTGAATTTCAAAGTACCAAACTTTGTGTATCCAGTAAGGAGTATTAGCCACCTTTCGTCCCCTCCTAAATATCACCCTGTCTTTCTAGTCTGAGGTAAGTCAACCAGCGTGTACTTAACTGCTAGTGTAAAATCACTTATATTAATTATGTTTGATATTTTCACACTTGTTACAAAATAATTTGAGGACTGAAGAAAGTTTTTAATTTCTCTAAAGCTCTTCAAAGGTAAACTTACATGAATAACTTCTCGTTCAGGACTCTTTTATTTAAGAAAGTAAACTAGACATGACTGATTTGTACTAAAAATATTATAATACCACAAACAAAAGTAATCAATACTAAAGCAATAATTAATAATACTATCTTTATTTGAGTTAAGCTAAGGCCAGCACCTCTTCTTTACACTTAACCCTTAAATAACAATTTTTTAAAGCACCACATCTTACTACCTGTTCAGGTTATATTCTTATGAACTAATCACCCTAATGGGCTAGGGATGAGGAAGGTTGAATTTAAAGTGTACCCACATTTGCATGGAGAGAAAATAGAAAACAATTTTGGAAAAACCACCCTTAGTATATCCGATCAGGTATGAACAACGATCTCCCAGACATCGGTAGCTTAGTATATTGAGAGAGTAGCGCCTTAGACAATGCGACCATCGAAGCGGGCTTGAATGATAATTTTTTGCTCCCTTGGTCAGTTAATGTTGGACAGCTGGAACCAAAGCATATTCATGGATATTAAGAAACGTCTCCAAGACTCTGCCATGAAACTTGTTCATGCCGAGAGGAACGGTGAGGCCTTCGACTCGCAACTCGTCATCGGTGTCAGGGAGTCTTATGGTGAGATTATATTCCTGATGCTAACAGTGTCACTAGTGAGCTTTGTAGAATACATTTTTATGAATTTCTTGGCCCAGTTAAAACAAACTTAGATGACTTAGCATCAAATTCTCTTAAGAATATTTCTTATTATAACACTTTCACTGCTGGTTAGAGGTGTCTGAAGCTTCAATAATTTTGATTCTGCTTCAAAAACAAAATTTCAGATTTCGGCGAATAAGCTACACCGGTAAAAATATTAACACCTAAAAGAAACAATTCATGTTCTAGTTTTGTTAATATTTTCTGTTATGTGTTATTACAATTATATGTCATTTGACAGAAAACTATGGTAATTGAATTATATGTTTTGATAATAACTTTAATTAGGGGACTGCGAAGATTCAAAACAAATATCAGCTTCATTTTGCTTCAAAAAAATGTTGGCTGTGACAATTACGAAGCATCGTCAATAATTATATTGACAGCTAAAATACTAAAGCTCTGGTCAACTATTGAAATTCTGAGCATTTATTTACACCACAAATCAATACTGATATGAAAAAAAAAAATCTGAAGTAATTTAATTCCAAGTTGTGATAGTAAATTTATTTAATAGAATAAAACAAAATATTACAAACAATTGTTCATTAAAACATTTTACAAGTAATTTTAGTACCTAAAGAAATAACACCAATATAGTATTTTTTCAAGCATAAAACAATAATTAACAAAAAATATTCAAACTTCAATTTAGCTTCAAGAATATTTCATATTCTATATTCATTCGAATTCTCCTCAAATTGAAAAAGTGGATGTACACCCTTAATGTGAATTATTAGATCTGGCCATACAGTATTTTATAAATCATATCTAGTGTCTCATCTTATTTAAATATATGCATTATAATTTATTTGCATCATAAACATAACAAAAAATAATATTCTTGCTTTTATTTGTTTTTGGAAGTATCCTATTTCATATTATTTGATTTGGCTTTGAGTTGAAAAATTGACTTTGCACACCCCATTGGGGGCTCATCTGGTATTGCCAAACTGTATGTCATGTAAATGTATGGTACTGATTACCTATCTCGCCCATTGCTCATATTCCACACTAACAAAATATTTGTATTAACCGACTTACCCAAATATAAATATAATACTGAATTGCAGGTAACAACTCTACAATTATATCATAATAAAATGAATAGTACAACCTACCAATCAAAATATTTTTATATGTTTCTATACACCTTTCCTATACCTTCTTCCAAATATAATACAATCAAAATATTTGTGTATTGTAAATGTATTCACAATATATTCTCAATATTGCAGTGAATCTATGTTCAAACCCGGACGACAAACTACAGATATACCGTGATAACTTTGAAAAGGCGTATATAGCATCAACAGAGAGTTTCTACAAGATGAAGGCCCCACAGTACCTGCAGGTGAACGGTGTTCAGAGCTACATGAGGTACGCAGACTCTAAGCTACGAGAAGAGGAACAGCGCGCCCAAAAATATCTCGAATCTTGCAGTGGGTCTGTTCAAGTGGTGAGCTTCAAATACAATATCCACAAATGCTTAAACTTTGTTTATCTCTAATTGTTTTTGTAGAACACTACAACACCTATGTTTGTGTATTTTTTAGTGTTTTTTTTCTCAGCAAATTCTTTTCCAATATCACTCAGGTAAGTATCTGGCTATCCTTCCTAATTTAAACCATAAACAGATAGTTAATTATTTATAAAATGTTTGGTAAAAAAATCAGTTCTAGTATAAACAACCAAAATTATGTGCTGCAATATTTCTTCATTCATGTTAATTAGTCCTGTTTGGTTAATGAGTGGCAGTTAATAGTGCACCTTCTTTCATTTTTATTAATATAAGCTACGGTAGTATTAATAATAATAATACTTAGCACCGCGTCTTACTACCCGTTCGGGTTATACGCTTTAATTACTAATTACTCTAATGGATTAGTAATTGGGAAGGTTTAATTAGAGAAAGTGAACCCGCATTTGCGTGGAGAGAGAGTGGAAAACCATTTAGGAAAAAACCACCCCCAGTTCACCCGACCGAGATTCGAACCTCGATCTCCCCGTCCTCAGAAGTCGAGCTCAACACGACAAGCGCGTTAGCCAACTACGCCGCCGAGGCGGGTGACGGTAGTATTAACATGCTGTGTAAAAAGAGGTGAAAGTGAAAGTAAGTGCTATATAGGGCATAGCATACTTTTTATACATAGTCACATATGCAGCAGAAACACAGACATTGAATGTAAGAGAGACAAGGAAAGGGGAGGCCACAGGAATTAAGTTTGTGAGGAGCATGTTATCTGTCACGTGGATAAGTAATGAATGTATCTGGGCAAGAGTGGAAGTGCAAATACATGGAAAAGTAGAGGAAGCAAGACTGAGATGGTATAGTCATGTAATGAGAATGTTGGAGTACATGAAATGGTAGAAGAAGCAAGGGTGAGATAGTATAGGTATGTAATGATGATGAAGAAGGAGAGGATGCCAAAGAGAATGATGAAAAGGAAGTACGCAAGAAAAATACTGCAAGGGAGGCCAAAAAGATAGAGCTCAACACGACAAGCGCGTTAGCCAACTACGCCGCCGAGGCGGGTGACGGTAGTATTAACATGCTGTGTAAAAAGAGGTGAAAGTGAAAGTAAGTGCTATATAGGGCATAGCATACTTTTTATACATAGTCACATATGCAGCAGAAACACAGACATTGAATGTAAGAGAGACAAGGAAAGGGGAGGCCACAGGAATTAAGTTTGTGAGGAGCATGTTATCTGTCACGTGGATAAGTAATGAATGTATCTGGGCAAGAGTGGAAGTGCAAATACATGGAAAAGTAGAGGAAGCAAGACTGAGATGGTATAGTCATGTAATGAGAATGTTGGAGTACATGAAATGGTAGAAGAAGCAAGGGTGAGATAGTATAGGTATGTAATGATGATGAAGAAGGAGAGGATGCCAAAGAGAATGATGAAAAGGAAGTACGCAAGAAAAATACTGCAAGGGAGGCCAAAAAGATGGGAAGAGCGGATAACAGAAAGTGTGCAATTGAGAGGAGAAGAATGGAAGAAATTAAAGGAGGAAGAATGGTGGAAGGATAGAGAAAGATAAGGCATTTTACTAAACTGATCCTGTCACAGACTGAAAACAGTTGGCGATGATGATGAGTACTAACTATTAAAATAATTTTTTAATGTCGTCTTATGTTTGTTTTTGTTACAGCTGACTGACTGCTGTGTGAATGTTCTTGTGACAAACTTTAAGTCGACTATCCTTGCTGAATGTGCAGGCATGATCAAGACAAATGAAACCGAAAGTAAGTGACTTGATTCGAGATAGTTTCATCAAATGGGGCAAAAAAATTGTTTTAAGAAAGGTTTTTTTTTAAATGTACCAAATATTTTTATTTTGTAAGGGAATAAGTTATGGGTGTTTTATTCTAAAGATGGGTCAAATATACTAATTTATAAATTTGAATCTGTATCATAATTTTATCTCTGATAAGCAAATCACAAATTTTAATATTTGAAAAAATGATGAATATAAAAGAAAATAGAGGTATGATAGAAAAGGAGTGTGCGAAGCTTCAAAAAGTTTGACTTCCCTTTAAATATTTGTCAGCTTCGACTTCAATTTGTAAGTAAAATTCTGTATTTGACAATTGGGAAGCTTCACCAACCAAAATATTTATAGTTAAAATACAATTATTTTTTTCTATGTGTTGTAGTAAATCTTAATTTATCAGCTTAGGTCGAACTATGTTAATAATGTTTGCAATTTTATGTTTTGTAAAAAATATTTAATAGCTAAAATTGCAACATGCTATATACTTTACTAACATTAAAGATTCAAAATTTCGATTCGGTTTTGGGAATATTTCATAGTATTAGATTCGACTTCGCTTCAAATTGAAAAAGTGAACTTCACACACCCCTTTAGTAGAATAATAGAAATGTTAATTTTGGTTGTTATAATATACCTATAATTTCAGTTAAAAGTTGAATGAATTGTCTGGGGTCTGGTTGTTAAGTTTTTCCTAAAATTATTTTGGGGCTGAACCCCAATAAGCAGTATTAGAGCCCTAAAGCAAATTTCCAATTCAGGATTTTTAATTTAATTTTCAAATAATGAATCCAATATTTATTCGAATCCTTGAATATCCTAAAGATTCAAGGAATTTAAGAGTTTTGAGGATGCCATCCCTAAAAACATCACTAATTTATTATGTTATTTTCTTGTTTCAGAGCTTCAACTGATGTTCAAACTGATGGACCGTGTGCTGGAGGGCATAGCCCCCATGTTGAGAGATTTAGAGGATCACATAATCAATGCTGGCCTGGCAGATATGGTGGGGGCAGCGGATATTATAACTCAGGTAAACCTAGTGATAATGGTTGATAGACAGTCATGAATCTGAATTAATACGGTATTCTGAAGAAGAGGACTGATGTACCTTGAAAATGACATAATTGTGTGTTTTGTTGTGTTTTAATTGTGTACATAGAAACCTACAATTTTCTGGTGTGTGTGGCTAACCCTTTTAATCTTTCAATGTCCAATTCAATTCCTGCGGTAAAAAATTCTTGACAATCAGTTTAGGTGAAACATTTTTTTATGTCAACTTAAAAATGTTGTGAATACTGAATAGTATCAAAATAATCAAAATTTATATTTTTTCTTTCCTGTTCCTCTTTCCAGATATACCAAAGAAAAAGTTAGTTTAAGAATGTTTTACTTGTCACAACTAGCGTCAGTCCGTCAGTGAGTGAATGCAAGATTTATGTTCATTGTATGGTTTTCTTTTTAAAAACCCGCCTCGGTGGCGTAGTTGGCTAACGCGTTAGTTGTGTTGAGCTCGACTGCTGAAGACGGGGAGATCGAGGTTCGAATTTCAGTCGGGTGAACTGGGAGTGGTTTTTCCTAAATGGTTTTCCACTCTCCCTCCACGCAAATGCGGGTTCACTTCCTCTAATTCACCCTTCTTAATTCCTAATCCACTAGCGTAATCAGTACTTAAAAGCGTATAACCCGAACGTGTAGTAAGATGCGGTGCTAAACATTATTATCTTTTTAAAAAGTTTAGTTTGTATTATTCTCAAACGGTGACCTGGCGGTCTAGGGGTAAGGTGTCAGACTTATATGCTGGCGGCCGGGGTTCAATCCTCGGTCCCGGCATAAATTTATCTGATTACCAAACCCTTCCTTCATCTCTGACAAGAAGTGTATTAATCACAACCTGTGAATGTGGGGAATGCCAGGCCTCCCCCGTGGTTCGGATTCCACGTTAAATTGTAGGTCCTTCATTTCATCTCACAATCACCCTACCATTACACATTAGCGTAAGTGCGTATAACCCGAACGGGTAGTAATACGCGGTGCTAATAATAATAATATTCTCAAACCCTGTGTGATTCAAAATGCTTTAAATTTAAAAGAAAGGTTTGGGCATTTGTTCACTCTATTGTTGGTACAATTGTATTTAGTTACATTCACCATCTTATAATTTATTTTTTGTTTGAGCGTGGCGACAAACAAAATGGATCTTCATATAAATGTCTCGAAAACTAAGGTATTGGTTTTCGATAAGGACAGATGAGGAAATGATTGTGAACTTAGTATAAATAGAAAACTGTTAGAACAAGTGAATTATTTTGTGTAGCTGGGCAGAATGTCTTTAAAAAAAAAAAGGATGGATGTTGAAATCGACAGACGGAATGAATCTCGGAGAGTAGTTGGATGCATGTGAACTCTTGCAAAGAATGAAGTAGTATTGAAAGAGGCAAAGATGACAGTATATAAAAGTGTGTTAACGTCAAAGCTAGGTTTATTAGGAGAAACACAAGAGCATGATGAAATTGGTTGGTATGAGAAATCCAAGAAATGTATGTGGAAAAACTCGTATGGACAGTCAGTAATGAATGAGTGCTGAAGGAGTGTGGTTTGAAAGGGAATCCAACAGGTCAATGTGAAAGAAGTGTCTTACAGTGGTTTGGGCAAGTTAAGAGGATGAGTGGGTATCGAGTGACGAAGCACATATATGAAGGTAAAGTGTGTGGATTAAAAGAACAGGGTAGGCTATGTAAGACATGGTTAAATGTTGTAGATGAATAAGTGTAAAAGAAAAAAAACATAGTTTTATGAATAAAAGAGCACGTATGACTCGGTGTATGGCTGTTGTTGAAGTGAAGGGAGTATGCAAGGATAGGGAAGTGTGGAGAAAGTTAGTGAGGATGGATTAAGTACGAAGTTGTTTTTTTGAGTTATATTCACAGTTGCTTGCCTACCTCATAAGGAAATGGTGTTATTAGTTATATGTGTTTATGTGTAATTTATTTTTATGCATACATGTTTATTAGCAAGTTGATACAACTCTGTTGTAGGACTCGGAAAAATATGTTGAACGTCTGCTGGAGCTGTTCCACCAATTTAGCCTCCTTGTAAAACAAGCTTTCAATGACGACCCGCGCTTCCTCACCGCTCGGGACAAGGCCTACAAACATGTGGTAAACGACACGCAGGTGTTTCGTTTGGAGCTTCCCAGCAAGCAGGTGATTTTATAATATACAGTGATAGTGCTGAATTCTTTAGAGACCCGCTTCAATGGTTGAATGGTCTAAGGCGCCACTCTCACAATAAACAGGACTGCCGACTGACGGGGAGACAATTGAAAGTAGATTGTTACCACTCACTTCTCTGACCTATATTTCATTCTATTGGATATCATCAGGAGAGAGTCTGAAATGCACAACGCAACTTCCTAAAAGAGGAAACCAAACAAACACAAATTGTTTCCTCTATGAGGAAGTTGTGTTGTTTTGAAGTTTTCACAATCCCTCCTGATAAGTTTTGGTTGACTGAAACTTAGGTTGCAGGATTGGGTGGTAATGATTGATTTTCTTGTAGGCAGCCACTACCTTTTGGTCCAGTGGCAGCAATGTAAAGTGTGAGCGGTGTTCTTCTTTTCATTCTAAAAGCCATATTGTGCTCGTTCCCTTTTATATACTTTTAGTCATCTTTCCTGAGTACCTTATTCCAAATATAATAAAATGTACTGCATAAAGTGAATAAAAAGTTTTCCTTAAAGGTATGATAATGTTAAAAATCTTGTTGAATAGCCTTTTTTCTTCTTCTTATGACCACTAACCATTGTTTCCTCGTGGCACTCCCAGATGGCAGGTCTCAAGTCACAGCCAGAGTCCAAGTGTCCCGAACTGTTGGCCAACTACTGTGATATGTTGCTTCGTAAGACTCCTCTCAGTAAGAAGCTCACTTCTGATGAGATTGAGAGTAAACTGAGAGATGTGCTCCTAGTTCTGAAATATGTTCAAAACAAGGATGTATTCATGAGGTATCACAAGGCCCACCTTACTCGTCGACTCATCCTGGATACCTCCGCAGACTCGGAGAAAGAGGAGAATATGGTTGAGTGGTGAGTTAGGCTTATCACCATTATATTTTGAAAATTGAAAAATTACACCTGGACACGGTAATTGAACTCGTTGGTTTAACTAGGTATTGGACCCGCATATCTTTGAATCCTTAAAGATATTCGAGTATTAAAGGATTCAAGAAAATATCGGATTCAAGTTGCAAAGAAAACAAAAAAAAAACGGGGTTTAAAAAAATTTGGAATTTGTTTTAGAGCATTAATACTGCTTATTAGTGGTTCGGCCCCCACATAAATATAAGATTAACCTAAAAACCAGACCCCAGACCATTAATTCAACATTTAACTGAATGTATTAATTTTATAATAATGGAAATTGATGGAAATAAAGAAAAAGGAAAAATAAACTAGTAAGTCTACCACCAGGTAAAGAGGGAAAAATTTGTAAAAAATTCATTGCACAAAAGTGATATCTTTTATCTCATATAATATAAATAGTCTAACACACATTTAAACACTAATTTTAACACAAATTGAGTAATATTTTGGTATTGTTATCTTTATATATAAAAAAAAGAGGAATACACTTTACACATCATCATCATCATCATCATTATCATCGTTAACTGCTTCTAACCTGTGGCTGAGTCACTTTAGTAAAATACCTGCATCTTCCTCTATCCTTCCACCACTCTTCCTATCTGCTCCTCCCATCTTTCTCTTGGCCTCCCTTGCGGTCTTTTTCCCACATACTTCATTTCCAACATTTTCTTCCCTCCCCTTCTTGCCATTTCCTACCCCAAAATAAAAAAGAATATATCTGTACTTTAAATCTTTCATGCTCTTTCTGTTGCTGAACCCAACAAATCACCATTGATAAACAGAGAACAATAAGTCACTAAGTCCCAACTTGTCTCTGTACAAGTGGTAAAATAACCCACCCCATCCCAGCCACCAAGTCTGCTAAGTAACAAAGAGAAAGACTGTATACCAAAGAGATTAACAGTGATGAATATGATCTCCACACACCACTTGTTTTGTTTCTTGGAGCATTATATTTTGTTTCCCAACTTTTCATGAAAGGGTCACTCCCGCATCCCGCCCGACCAGACCAAGACCAGACCAACGGGAATAGATAAATCCCCAACATTTTCCCAAGGGTTCGGGATCCCATCCACCCCTAACCTGAATGTATTAATGTTATAATGATTTCATTTTAGCAAACAAATGTTAACATTTATTTGCTAGTGGTGCGCGAAGCTTTGAAACTTTGACTTGGCTTAAAAAATAATATCAACTTCACTTTGAAAAAAATAAAAAATTTAGCTTTGAAAATTATTAAGCTTCCCCAATGAAATTATTGGCAGCTAAAATACCAAATTTATGGTAAATTATTGCCATTCTTAGCTGTTATGTACTTACAAAATTTAAATTCATTTGAATAAATTCTGAAATAATTGAATTGTAAGTTGTAATGATATCAGACCAGTAAACCCTTGCGAAATTTTCACACATTCAACCCCAAGATTCAGATTAGAATTCACAATTCGGGATTCAAAGACAAAACAAAGATTCGGATTCATGAAATACCATTTCTTAATAATGTTTTAACATCAAATCTTCTTTATATGAACTACTCTGATGATTTCAAATCTTCTTTGAGGCTGTGAAACTTCACACACAGATTTAGTGTCAATAAGAAATAAAGTACAGATCAAAACACGCGCAACTAACATAGTTTTTTTTACAGTTTAAAAGTGTTTGGTGGTTTTATATTTGTAGCATAGCTTTTAAGATAGGATCATAATGGTGAAGTTTCAAAATTGTCGAATTTGGAATTTTACTTTCAAATCTAAGTTGAAGGGAACGAATATTCAAAGTAAATTTGAAGTTTTCAAAGCTTTGCACATTCCTACATTTTGATATCTATTGTGAACTGACAAATTATATTTATCTACTTACCTACTTCATCCAACTTGCAGGTTGCGTGAAGTTGGCATGCCGGCAGACTATGTAAATAAACTAGCCAGAATGTTCCAAGATATCAAAGTAAGCGAAGATTTGAATCAACAGTTCAAGGAACAGTACCGAAGTACTAGAGGGAGCATAGCAGGTGAGTGTGAAATGACAGCTGTTTTAAGTGATCAGGGGATCAAAAATATGTAGGAGGGTTTTTTAAATCTTACAGCACTTCCATATAAAGTAATGGTACACAGTTAGAAACATTTTCAGGTTTGTTGTTAAAACTAGAGATGTCTTGATACCTGTTTTACTTGATTCCGACTCTTAAGTTTAACCTCAATTTTCCGATTCTCGATGCCGATTCATGAACATTTCCTTTTTCATTGTTTTTCCAAGCATTATTGTATGAAAAATCTAACATGCCTGCCCGATACCTTAATCCCCCCCATCCCCCATCAATGCGAAAATTGGACTCGACCATTACACATGGTCGCTTGAAACTTTCACAATTATATAGATATCTATTAATATTTACTAAACACATTAAAAGTCCTCAAAACTAATAATCAAAACAAAAAAATTAAAATATACTCAAAATTAATACAACAATTTGCAGATTTTATAAAAAAAATTAGTTGTCCGTCCGCCATAACTGTTCCTACGGATGTTAGCCTGCCAGAAATTAGTGTTGAAGTTTTGGCAACGATACATTGATAACCTATTGAACACAACTTTTTTTGCTCTATTTTTACTAACTATGTCGATTTTTGTCTTATTTTTATTGAAATTATCTTATTCAAAGGGTTAGATATAATATTAAAAATTGAAAAGTGACAAATAAAATAATTATAGGAGAGCGGCCATTTTAATTTGATAATGATAGATATATTACAGAAAATTACCATCCCTAGTCTACCTACCTATTATATATCAATTGTTTGTTTTGAATTGAATCATATATTATGACAATCTCACTTAATTTTTACTTCAAAGAAAAGAAGTGTGTCATAATTGTTGAGTTCTCTTGTTACTGTCAAAATTTCAGGTCGTATTATAATCGAGACCATTTATTTTTCATATAGAACACCTCAAAATGTTAGGGTCATATTATATTAAGGGGCATACTATATTCGGGTATTTACGATATATTTACAATTTACTGGCATTTAAGTGAAACAGCATCTAAACTAATATGAGTGATAATCGATTATTACCCATTTTGAATGTTGCCCGTTTGTCTGGTTACCAGTTTTATTGAGAGGTAAGAATCGAAGTAGCGAGAATCGTAATATTAAGATTGATTCACAACTCTTTCGATACCAGTTAGAATCGAGGATATTGAGGAATCAAGTTTGACAACCCTGGTTAAAACCAACATGTATTTTATACACTCTGAAGATTTTTGGTACCTTACTAATTATTTTCTAGTTGGGTTTATCAAGCAAGATAATATATTATGTTACGCTCTTCATTGGCCAAATGATATAAGGCTGTTTTATTATGTTAATAACTAATAAGTGCCACACAGGAGACACCAAATATCATACAAAGACTCTCTTGTAAGACTGGCCTCCTGTTGACGGGGAGATTAGGGTCAAATCCCGGTTGGGTTTACTATATGGGTGGTTTTTCCTAAATGTTTTCCCTCTCCCCTACCATTCCAATGCGGGTATACTTTCTATTAATATAACCTTCCTAATTCATAAAACCATAAGCGTAATTAGTACAAAAGGGTATAACTCAAACAGGTAGTAAAATGCAGTGCTTGAAAAAAAGTGAAAATTTAACTTTCCTGTTTGCGTTGCTTGTATTTGTGAGCCAGACTCTATCAACATCAAGATCCTAAACGCTGGGGCATGGGCACGAGGCAGCGAGCGGGTCACAGTGTCTCTCCCCCTCGAACTGGAGGACTACATCCCGGAGGTTGAGGATTTCTACAAGAAGAAACACAGCGGTCGTAAACTGCAGTGGTATCACCATATGTCAAATGGAACGGTAAGTCTTTTTTAGATACTATTTTCAGGAGTGTATGAAAATCTTGAACCCAGCTTCCTTAAAAGGTGAAAAATCAACGCCAGTGCAAGCAAAAAATGACAACTTGTTGCTAGGGATGGACGAAAATGACTTTTTTTTATTCCAGGATGGGAACAGGACGGGAAATATGTCAAAATATCGGGATTCAAGACGGGAATGGGAAATTTTAAAATTATCGTTTGGAATAATCTTAGATTTGAAATATATTGCTTTCCAAACTAATTTGGTAAGGCTTGTTAAAGTTATAATATTATTAAAACCCGCTTAGTTGGCTCCATGATCTATGGCATCACTCTTGCAATAGACTAGACTGCTGATGATGGGGATATTTAGTTTGATCTTGGCCGGCTGTACTAAGGTTGGTTTTTCCTAAATGGTTTCCCACTCGATTCACGCAAATATAAGTACACTTCTAAATTCAATCTTCCTCATTACTAACACACTAGCCGACACAGGACTATGTGATTGTGGAAGGAAGGTGACGCCAGAGCACGTGGTGCTAGATTGCATATTTTCGGCTGCGGACAGGGAGATGTTGCAAGTCTTGTTGCAGTGCGGGTGCTATTTACACCATATTGCGCGACGTGGATCGGTGAAGTCTCCTAGACGCAATTGTGGACGACGTTTCAAAAAGAGAGATATGTATTAGATGTGAAAAATAAGAGACGAAACAGGCGGGACAACGAGGCAAATGACAGATAAATGGACAGGACTGATGACAAGAGTGACGCTACTGGAAGTATGAACTCGACATCTGATGTAGATTACATGATCCAAAACTGGCACAAAGACATTTAGACTTACAAGGCTAAGGCGTTGCTGGTTGGCAAGGTAGAGCAGGATGGGGGAACAATTAGGTTAAGTTAAATTTTTAGTCTTTCTTTTCTTTTATTTTCTTTATATTTAGTTTGTTAGTTTTAGGTCCATACAGATGGTGGTTTAGGTTGGAAGTAGGCAGTGCGAAATTCCCGATAGGGCGCCTCCCCAGATGGTAGATAGGGGGATACTCGCCACCACTGGAGCTTTCGCCAACTCTGGGGATTATTAGATTCAAAGGTCGGCGGGACAGTCAGCGGTGGAGAGTACCGGGGGTGTAAAATACCCGGGGCGGACCAACTAGTAGGACAAAAACTATATAGTAGGATTATAAGGACAGTTAGATTAGGTGCAAATTACATAATTTAATTATTGTTTAAAAATTAGATATTGTATAATAGATGATGTAGACAAAAATATTTAAGTAGATCTAGATCCCGAACTACCCTCTAGATGTCGGAATGGATGAACAATTAAATAAGTAAATAAAATAATTCCTAACACATTAGAGTAATTAGTACATAGGTGTATAACCCGAACGAGTAAAAAAAATTGTTAAAGGTAATAAAAACAAAAAATAACATAATAAAATGAATAGAAGTGTGCGCGAATAGCATTTTTTATCAAATCAAATAACACAATTTTGAATGAATATTGAATAATAAAATTAGTGAAATAGTTAATTTCATTGCATTTTTAATGGAAATTATTTTTAATTCTTTAGTTAATTTCTTTTAAAAATGATGTTTTTGTAAATTTAATTATTTGCATAGTGCAAAACACACTACAAAATAATGTTTGGCACCTCTTCAATTAGCTCCAAGTATGAAACTGCAAAATATTATCCAGGTTTGAAACCTCTTAAAAGTTACTTTTCTTAAATGTTCTCTCTAGGTTTGACACCCCTTAAAGGTGTTTAACACCCCCTATACTCTCTGTCCTTTAAATCTTTCAAGCTCTTTCACTCACTGAACCCAACAAATAACTGTTGGGAACGCCCTTTGTTTTATTTCCTGCCAGAAACTTTTGGGGAAAGGTTAATCTCGCCTGACCTATAGGACTAGATAAATTCCTGACCTCTTCCTGAGGGTTAGGGATACCGTCCACCCCTACACTTTTTGCCCAGTTTTAATGCCATGCGTTGCTTTAATATATCTTTTAAATCTAATTTACATATTAAAGATGTGGTTTAAATTAAGCATATAGGCCTATATACTCCTATGTTTTTTAAATTATGAATATACTTGAGCTCAGGAAGTTTTTTAAATACCCAACTCGATTGAAAAATCTCACGCTTGCAGCCTCTCATTTAAGTTAGTTTATTAATAGTGGGAGGATATAATTAGTCGCTTCAGAGTGTGCTTGTTAAATTCCTCATATAAAATGTAGAGGTTGGTCGAATCCAATAAAATTGTACAATTTTAGTTAAAGTAAAAATATTTAATTTTGATTAAAAGGAATCATTATTTAATGCTTGATGCTACTGAAAAATGATATTTTGTTTGTCATGTTTATTACATCATAAACAACAAAGAAAACATTTTCTATATAAATTAATTATATTATTCAATTTTGTCCATCTCTCTGATTTTGTTTTTCTTTCAACTACAAAAGTATAGATACTTTTTTATTACCAATTATTTAAGATTGTTATTTGATATCAAGGTCTTCATTATTGTATTTGAGCATCCAATCTCTAATTAAAATAGTAGAAAAAAGAAAAAAAACTTGTGCAGTTTACCTTTATTATGATTAGCATTGGAATTTAATATTATAATTTATGATTATTATTTCAGATAACATTTTCCAACGCGATAGGAAGGTTCGATGTAGATGTAACTACATTTCAAATGGCTGTTTTGTTTGCGTGGAATCAACGACCTCTTGAAAAAATCCCGTACGAGAACCTCAGGCTAGCGACAGAACTGCCGGACCCAGAACTCAGGAGGACACTTTGGGTGAGTAATTATAAGTTGTTTTAACGTAAAATAGGAGGACTATAGCTGTATTTTGTGTGCTTGAGATTAATTTGGTGCTAGAAGATCTTTAAATTGATTTTATCAATTACTTTTGCTAAATTCTCACAAATATAATTTTTTTTGTGGTCTAGTGGTCAGAATTCCTGACTACATACTCAGAGATATTGAGATCGAAGTAGTAGGTCTGGAACAAGTTCAACCAAGCCTCGAGAAGATAAATGGAGAGCTACTTGAATGAAAAAGTAGCAGTTATGGTCTAGAAAACTGAGATTAATGACCGATAGGTTTGTTGTTATGACCACACGACATCATCTATCTGCAAATGCTTGTGCTAACACCGCTAACAGCGGTGGCTGCTCGGTTTGTATATATTGATCGGCCGGCTCACGCCATAGTGTTTTTTTTTATCCTAAGGAAGTCACGATTCTTGTTTTTCTTGGTTTCAATGCCTCAAGATTTATATTTAAATTTGACAATGTGAACTATTATTGCATGCACTCGTTGAATATAATTTATAAGACTAGGGTTAAAAACTAATGTAATTGTTTTGATAAGTTTAGCATATTTAACTAGGATGTGATTCGGTAACTATTTAAAATTATTGAATAATATTTTTTTCAGTTCGAGATTTAATTCAAAATCATAAAAACCTGCCTCACAGATGTATAAATGAATGGAAATTGCTGCTTAAAAAACCTTTATCAAAACCTTAGGTCTAGAATTTTTACTCTCAATCAGGGCTGTGGAGTCGGTACGTCAAGCCCTTGACGCCGACTCCTCTATTTTTTTTATTTTCTGACTCTGGCTTCGTTTTGACTCCTTCATAAATGGCTAAAGTATATTAATTAGTAAAAACAAATTTACTGCAGTTAAATGTTCCAATACAGATGATTTAACGGGGAAGCTTCTTTAACATTGTGAATGTATATTTAAATAAATTTGTCAATCCTGATTACAAATTTTGGGCCCTAAATAATAAAAAAGGTATAAAATATTGTTGTAATGTTATAAGTTTTTATTTTTAACCTGGACTCGGTAAATTTTTATTGACTCCGACTCCACCCAAAATTGCTTCTGACTCTGACTACACATTCTTGTTCTCAAATGTTAAGAAGATAAAAAATCTGAGCAATATATGTCTCTTTAAGGAAAACCTCTTTTTGCTTTCTTAAGTAGTTTGTTATATACATTTGGAAGAAGGTACAGGAAAGATGGATAGAAAACATATAAATCTGAGTAAAATAAAAGTATTCAGGTTGCTCTCTACTAATTCGATGATAACTTAAATCTGTTTCTGAAGGAATGTCATCATTTTGATGATAGAATGTAAACAGGTGATGGATATTGTGTTTTCCCTTGATACCTGTTTATTATTGTTTTTTCTTTTCTTTTTGTAACAGTCTTTGGTAGCCTTCCCAAAACTGAAGAGGCAAGTCTTACTCTACTCCTCTGAAGTGCAGTCTCCAAAAGATTTTAACGAAAATACCTCGTTTTGGGTTAACCAGGAATTCGCTTTAGTGTGAGTTGGTTTATGTTTGGTTTGTAAACTTGTTACCAACAAATTGTTGGTTGTAAATGTCTATTTTAAGTAACAACTTTTTTTTATTAGATTTTACTAAACAATCTTGAGATTGGTGAAAAAACTTTATTTTACGAATCCAAATTTTAACTTTACCTAGAGGATTCTAAATTTCCACCCTTGGAAAAAAATAAATACTGAAAATGTTAAGGAAAAACCTAATCAACCTGTTTTGATGGTCGAATGGTCTAAGGTGTGCGTTACTATTGTAATAGACTGGACTGCCAATGACAAAGAAATCCGTGTTTGAATCCCGGTCGGGTGTATTGATCAAAGTTTTACCTAAATGATTTTTCACTATTCCTCTATGCATATGCGAGGACATCTTCTCTAATTTCAAGTTTTTTTATCTCTAGAGCATTTGGAGTAATTAGTATTTATGCTTATAACGCAAACAAATATTAAGACTCTTTTAAAAAACCTCAGTCTTTTTTCCGAGGGAATTCAGCAGAGGTTGGTGAAAGCTTGTGTTGACATTGTATTATCTCCGCAATTTCCGACACTACCCAGGTAAACTTGCTGGTTATCTCATCTCCGACTATTGTTGCAGTAAGAACGGTAAGCTGCAGAAGCGAGGAAAGATCAACCTAGTCGGTCGACTGCAGCTCTCGACAGAGAGGAGTAAAGAGGAAGATAATGAGAGTATAGTGCAACTCAGGATACTGCGGGTTCAGGTCAGTGACAGCTAAACTACGACGTGAATCCAAGTTTTTCAATCTAAAATAAAATCTTTGCTTACTAATTTGTAGAGGGCGTGCAAAGTATACTTTTCAATTAGAAATCAAGTCGATTCGAATAATTACAATATTCCTGAAGCTGAGTCAAAGTTTGAATATTTAAAAAATTATTTAATATTGAGAGGGAGGGGTGAGGGGGGTTAGAGGGATATTTTTTATTTGCATGGCTAGATAAAGGCAGGCATATTCAACCTTTCCTCATCTGAGGGCTGCATGATTTCTTGGGGATTTGGCTGGCAGCCATACATGAGATTTATAACACCAAATTCCAAAATCTAGTATATACACAACCAATACTCACACTCATCCATCCACCCACCCATCCACCCTCCAACCCATCCATCCATCCATATATTCAGTGATGAATTGACATATGTGGGAGCCCCAGAGGGGCATACAGTGTCCTGGTAAATATTTTAAGTGTTGAAAGGATTTTTATTTTTTATTTAAACTGTACACCCATAAATTTGTTTTTACCTAATTATTTGATGCTGTGAGAACATTATTGTAGACACAAAACAATAAGACATTTACAATATAAAATTAGAGTTAATGTTTTCTTTATTATGGAAGTTCATGGGGCACCAGAGGGATCTCCCCAATCGCCCCCTGACTCCATTAAATCCGGCACTGCATATATTACACAATTAATAATTTAACTAATGACCCTGAAAACTACATGGAAGTTAGTGAGCATTTACGTCAGCTACAAGAGCTTAATTGGTTTATTTCTGCAATTTAAAATATTTCAATTTGAGCTGGCTGACTGCACAAAACATATTTACAGGAATCGGATTAGACATGCCTGCCTTAAGGTATTAAATATTATTTACAAAATGTTATAGGCCTAATATGATCAAAATTTTTGTTCTAAAATCATTAAATAAGTTACTATTAAAACATTTAATTGAAATATTTTTGATTTTTCTCATATGATTTGTGGCAGAAAAAATGGCACAAAACAAATTGAACATAAATGTGTATTTTTAACTTTAAATATTTTTATTTACTAAAAGATACATAATTGTTGAAGCCACAATTTTAATCTCAAATTGTAATCGTAGCTGAATGAATATTTGAAGCAAAGTAACAGTTTTCAAAGCTTCCCCCACCTTTACTAATGTGAATCTAGTCTTAATCAAATATCAAGTTTTGGAAAAATACAAATCAGATTTGAATCAAATATTAATAATTTTTTAAGAAATTAAAATAAAATGTAGATACGAACATACGATTTGCTTGAAATGCTGCTAGAATTGTGCATAATATTTTAGCTAACAGATAAACGTTAGTTTTGACAAATGCTATTTTCTTTGTCATGTCTATCTATTACTTGATAAACCACAAAGAAAACACCTTTTTGTCAAGTAGGTAAATTAATAACATTTGTCTTTTTTTTTTGTTATCTTGTTTTTATCCCAACTACAAACAAAGTATATATATTTCCTTTTACCGATTGCTTAAAACTTATATCAAGTCATGGTCTTGATATTGTATTTGAGATACATTTTTAAGATTCTTATGAATCTTAAATATCTTAGGAATTTAGAGATTTGAGCGTCCCATTTCTAATTAACTACACTAAATATATTCAATAGATTGTTCACTAGAAGCGTGCCATGTCCACTTTTTCAATTCAAAGTGGACTTAGATAAGATATGTGAAATATTTTCAAAGCTAAATTTAAGTTTGAATATCTTCGATTAATTGCTTTATACATTAATAAAATATTACATTGTGCTTATTTATGTAACTTACAGTACAAAATCACTTTGATATTTTTTTTATTCCACACTTGTTTGTAATATTTAATTATAATCTGATAAACCAAGTTAAGTAATCACAAAATACAGTTCAATTACCAGTACTTCAGATTATTTAATGTGAACATTAATTTGTAATAACTTAAAAATGACACTAATTGAACATAAATTGAATATTTTATTTGTCACTATTTTTATTGGCGTAGCTTCATAACTGTTTAAGCCGGGAATTTTTTCAAAGTAAAGTTGAAGCTAAACATTTTTTTGAAGTCAAGTTAAAGTTTTGAAGCTTTGCACACACCTATTGTTTACCAAATAGCAAAAAACCCTGGGTGAATAATTATTGCCCTCACCCCCATTTTCCATAATTCTGAAAAATGTTGCCAGACATGAGAGACTAATGCTATCCATTTTTATGTTTGTGTTTATTTGATGAAGAAAATCTAGGAATGGGATGTTTACTTGTATCTGTTCTTAATCTAAACACATTGATGCAAATGTTTTATGTTTAATGCTGTGTTAACAGGAAGCCATAATCAAGATACTGAAAATGCGTAAACGAATTACGAATGCACAATTACAGACAGAGTTAGTGGACATTTTAAAAAATATGTTCCTCCCAAGCAAGAAGATGATAAAGGAACAAATCGAGTGGCTTATCGAGCATAAATATATGAAGAGAGACGAAGACGATATTAATACGTTTATCTACATGGCGTGAGGACGTTTACATTTGGGCCATATCCATACAAGTTCTGAGTGAACTTTCGTAATATTACATTGGTGACGCATCAATGAATCAAGAGAGAAAGAAGCTTTAGAAGTTCAGATCTTTGATTTTTTTGACACCTACTAATGTGTGATGTTTAATTTTCAATGTAGCGTGAAGGTGGCAATTTAAAAATGTTCTATAATATTTATTTAAAAAATTTAAACCACATTTCAGAGCTATGTTACTGCCAGTCAGAGTTTTTTTTTGTAGTGTTAGCTTTAAATTTTTTTTAGGGAGGTCAGATTAAAAGCTACAAAAAGTGTTTATACTCACATTTCAACATATTTAAGCTGCATGGACAGTTGTAATAATTTATTTCACGTTAATTATTTATTTAGAATTATCAAAACCTGAAGGATGATTCAGAATGGCTGAAAAAAAATTCCTAATGTAAAGTATAATGATCTATAGTTTATGGTAAAATTTTTTATGGAACGAATTATTAAGAAGTAAAGTAATATTATTTTACATTTGATGATGTACATATTGGTGACATCGGCTGGCTGTTGGTATTATGTGATATAATTTTGCTGTCCACGTGATATGTTTTGTCAAGCTCTTTACCGTTTTATATGTACAGAGCTAATTGACTGAACATATAATTTCTATATTTTATAGCATTACATATTTTTTATTTTTATTTTTTTAATACAATTTGAATTTTATTTTTTAAGATTGCATCCTTTACCATGTCATTAAACATTCTGTTACAATTTCAATGATTAAAGGAAATGGTAATTCATTATTGCATTGGATAGTGATTAGCTATACATTTTATTTCTTTATGCAACAAACTAATTTACATCACAAATTATGCTGACCTGAACACTAGAACTTTAATATATCATGTATTATTTCGTATGAAAACAGTGTGCAAACACTTTAATGTAAAGTAACGCATTATGAATTAATTTGTAACACAAACTGATATATGATGGGTTATCCATAGAGTCAGTCTTGATAGCTGATTGAATTTCAATCACGTGAGAAATGGCCACCTGGGCAAGAGAATCAAACTTGGGGCCTTTGGTTTTGCGTGCCAATGCTCTACTGCTGAGCCATCCCCGTTTGTCTTATATCCAGGGTCATCTTTCACGAGTTGGTGTATTGAGTCTAAGTGGGGTAACTTGTGGAAGTACCTGCCGCTCGGAGTTATCTAGGACGATATATGTAGAACATTGTCATGCAAAGCCAAAGCTCCTGGGTTTGATTCTTGTGTTTAGGCTGTTATTTTTCACTTAATGAAAATTAAATAATTTAATGTGAGGGATTGGGAAGGAAGTTAACCTGAAAGATGAGTTATGTTAGGCCTCGATAGAAAAAAAAAGCTTCTATCTACATTTCTTCACACTTCCGTCTTATCATTTCTGAAACACAAATAAACTAAGACTTCTTTAAATATGTAGCTGCATTCTTTTGTCTGAGTTGGTTTTTATCTTGTCTTTTATGAAAAAGAAGACGACAAAATCTGAAAATTAAAATATAATTTAATAATGCTTTGACTGTAAAAGTGATCAGAAAATGAAAATATTAAGAATAGAGGAAATAAGTTTGTTTTCAACCAAGCAGGAATGTGTGAAGTCCACTTTCTCAATTAAAAGCGAGCTTGAATCGAATAAGTAAAATATTCTCAAAGCTGAATCAAAGCATGAATATTTTTTGTTAGTTGTTTTATGCTTTAAAAAATATTATATTGTGTCATTTATTTAAGTTTAATGCACTAGAATCCCCTAGAAAATGTTTTATTGCACATTTATTTGTCATATCTCATTCTAATATAAAAAGTCAAATTATTAATACAACTTGCAATTCAATTATTTAAGATTTTTCAAATGAATATTAATTTATAACCTACTTAACAGTTCACAATGGCCATGATTAAACATAAATTGAGTAGTTTCGGTGTCAATATTTTTATTGGCAAAGCTTCATAACTGTCAAAGTAGTATATTTTTTTTCTCAAAACTAAGTCGAAGCTGATTTTCAAAGCCTAGTCGAAGTTTTAATTTTTCACTCACTCACACTACTCAGACCCGACCTAACTCTTCTTTAATGTTTGCTTCCTTCAATCACTTACATTACATTACTTAACAGCGTTTCCACATGGTTTTCATATATTTCTAAGTCATTAGGTGGTTATTCATTTTTAAAATGTGTCGTTTCAATATATTTCTATTGTTCTAAGTGTTGCTTGTTTTGATTGGTATAGTATTTTACTTGCACACTAGAAATTAGACTCATAAAGAAACCTATTAAACTACAAAGAAAAGAAGCTACTCATATGAAATAATACACCTTCATCAACAACTATTTGTAGAACAAAGATTGAGAGTTTTGTAAACCTGTATTTCAAAAAACATTGTAAACTAAAAGCCTTATGTGTGAGTAATTACCATTTTTTCAGTGCTGTTTGAAAAAAAAATATTCTGCACATACATTATTTTATATTATATTAACTTATTTCAAAATTTAAGCATAGCAGAATAGTGCGCCAAAGTGCTAGATTCAATGAACATTGAAAGGAGCGTAAAAGATTAGAGGTCTACACCTCTACCAGA
The DNA here is from genome assembly GCA_902141385.1 of Timema californicum. Lineage (NCBI taxonomy): Eukaryota > Metazoa > Arthropoda > Insecta > Phasmatodea > Timematidae > Timema > Timema californicum. Next base: position 204,574 of record CABFOW010000591.1, read on the forward strand.
AAGCTATGTTTGAAAACGTTCACATTTTCGCTAAAGAAGGGGGCTTTAAGGGCCCTGAAAAGTGTAATGAGTGTGAACTTGTTGACCTCCAATTTTCTGGTAACTGTGCAAACTTTACGCTTCTATTCACCTTTCAATGTTTATATAATATATATTTAAAATAATGTTGAGTAAAATTGTTGGTTCATGGTTGCAGCATTTTCTAAATATATTCATCCTATTCCATGTATTTTTATTTTTTGTCACTCGACCTCGCTCTTTCCAATCCTACTCTTAAAATTAATTCCCACAAATATAATATTTATTTCGGCGTTTAAGCTACATTTATGTAGTAAAATATTTATATCATCTTGGTGCAAAATTGAGTTTTGATATGATAAAGTATTCATGTGATTTAACTCCTTCGCTAAGGAATCTGGTTCAGTTTCCAATTTGTGTCCTAGTCCTTGACCGGTTCAAAATTCTTTGAGATTAAATTATTCTATGTGTTTATTTCCGCAACCACCATCACCATCATCATCCTTCCACAATTCTTCACCATTCTTAATTGTTTTTCCATTCTTCTCCTTTCACCTCGCACACTTCCAGCATTCTCTTTGGCATCCTTTCCTTTTCTATCCTCATTACATATTAATACCATCTCAGTCTTGATTCATCTACTATCTCATGTATTCCCTGTTCCCCCACCCTTCCTCAGATAATTTAATTTCTAGTCCTGTTTCTCCTCTTGACATCTAACAGACTCCTCACAAACTTTACTTCCATGGCCTCCTCTTGTCTCTCTTAGCCCTCCCTTACACCTCAAGGGCACTTCTCTTTTCCATAGCAGGGCTCTTACACACCTATAATTCAACTCCACTTGCTGCCCTCATATTAGATCCTATCTATGCCAACACTTCGCCTCAAATATGCTTCTAAAATATATGTTCTGTTCTTTTCTTAGCTCTACTTTATCTAACTTTATAGCTTTACTAGGCCTTATCTTCTTCCTTGTCTTTACCATCACTTCACACTTCCCCGTGCTAAATTTAATTCCACACTCTTTCACTTCCTCCTTTCATTCCTATCATTTCCACCATGATATAAATTTTAAATGAATATTATTATAAAGAAATAATGCCATAAAATAGCTGTGTGCCCTATGAAGCTGGTTTACGACAGATCGTTTAATTAAACTTGTGCCTTGAAAGTTAAAACCATGTTCTCGTTAATGGTACCAAGCTTGTCACTCTTTTCTCTGTGTGAATAAGGCTAAGCAATATTGCTGACAAATTTTAGTACCTAGTTGGGCTGTACGTACACAATAATTATGCTAATAGGCTAAGAAAGAAAGGTAGAATTTCAGAGGAAATGTGCCCACATTCGTGCAGAGGTAGAGTGAGAAACCGTTTATGAAAAACCACTCTTGCTACACTCGTCCAGGATTCATACCGTACTATCTCCGTTACTAGGAATCCAGTTCAATACAAAAGTGACACCTAAGACCACGGTGTGGATACAGTTTTGTTATTCTCTGAGCCTCTAGTTTTTGGCAAGTGTGCAATGCAAACCTTACCGTTTTATCCTCTTGTTTTATTTTAGTTCATATATCATAACACACTTGCTTTATATGGCTTAATCATTGTGGAAATGATCTGAAGGATAGTGGGAAAAAACGTGCCGGCATTAGCTTGGAGAGGAACTGAAAAACTACTACTCAGTGCGCCCAACCATGTAGTGAGCAATCTAGTTTATTAAGAGCATGATGCTTTAAACCATGGAACCACTTTTTTTTTTCACCAGCCTTATATCGTTTACTTTTTTCATTTTAATTTAATATATTTAAAACCAACAGATGAAATATTAAATTTTGACAGTTTTGAATGCCTCATAGAAAAAACACTATAGCGTGAGACCACATGCGAGCTATACTGACTGAGCGGCCACTGCCGTTAGCGTTAGCTATGGTAGTGCATTATTTGTGGATAGAGGGTGTAATTTGGTCAGCTCAACGAATCGTCTGGCTGTTAATCTCAGTTTTATATAATGGAGTTGCTACTTATTATTCAAGTAGCACCTCATTTGCCCTCGCTAGGCTGAATTGACCTCGTCCCAGACCCACGGCCTTACAGAACAATCCTGGAAGCATCAAAGATCAAACCCGAGACCTCTGGATCTGTAGCCATGAACTCTGATCATTATACCACAGAGGCAGTCTCTTATAAAAAGGAATTTTAATATTTCCATCTCTAATCTTGTATCAAACAGTAAAAAGAGACTAAAGATATACTTACAAATCACTTATAAAAAGGAATTTTAATATTTCCATCTCTAATCTTGTATCAAACAGTAAAAAGAGACTAAAGATATACTTAAAAATCAAACATTAGTGAATATTGCCTGTATACTTGGTTAGCAGCGTTGTAAAATATTGCAGCAGATTCAGCTGATGGATCCATGATACCCATTTTATATGACTGCCGCAATTTGTAGGGGAATAACTCAACTGTGAGAATGATCGTTAAGTAGTGCTTCTAATGAAGCCCAATCGCTTCTAACGAACATTAGTCAGCGACCTGTAAAACCTGTAAAATTGAATTGTCAGGGAATTTTATTGAATTTCTGGAATTTTTACATTTTGTCTATAAAAAGCCTCATATTCTTATTTTCAATAGTCAAAATAGCACTTTACCTCCAGTTAATTCCAACCTGGAATCACTATCCCACTATTGTCCCTGTTGAGAAGACTTATATCACTTCTCAAGGCCGACAAGTGAGTTTTGTTCTTTCCACCCTTCTGCCAAGTGTGTTTAGCTAAAGTTGAGTCATGGTTATTCACATGCTCAAAAATTTGATTAGGCTTATATTTTAAGTAGTGGAACTAAGAATAACTCTGTCTCACAACTATTTTAAATTGTTCTTGCTTGAGGCAATCTTTTAATGGCTTAATACAATTTTACTGAAATCTATTTTTAACTTATAATCAATTTCCCCCAGAGGCGGAAATCATTTAATCCCTTTATTGAGTGACACAATTTCAGAATGTGTATGTATCTAAAAAAAAAACTTATATTAATCTGTGATCTTAAAAAAATATTTTCCTAATACACTTAATATTGGTATAGAGATGTCTAGGAAAAAGTAAATTGGATCTGGAAAACCTGGAAAATTCAAGGAATTTAAAAATATAGGTAGTTTGACTGTTAGTTCATACTTCATTTCAGTCAAAAGTCTAGTTTTCATGTCATGTAAAAGTTGATAGCAGTGCAAGTAATTTAGAGTTTGATTTTAAAATGGGATCCTAAGCAATAAGTAACAACTTCACAGACAAAAGAATAGTTAATAAGTCTGCCGTATCCCTACCATACCTTCTTCCAAATACAACATACCTCAAAAAGTAAAAAGAGGTATTCCTACAATAGTGATAAATTCGTCTCTGCAACATAGAAGATAATTAAATGTTTAAATCTTTCTCTTGATTTAATCCCTGTTTTACTATTATTATTATTCATTGTCAGAATGAAACCTAGGACAAGGGATTAAGTTATAATGGTCAATTTTCTTCAAGAGGCAGCCATTACCTTTTTGTTTAGTGACAAAAGATGTAAAGTGTGAATTGTTTTCCTCTTTAAATTGTAAGTACCATAGTATTAATAAATCTCATAACTCTCATTGATGGATTATATAAACAAAATAAAGTACTGTATGGTAAATAGACATAAGTCGGATCCGAATCTTAAATTTTCTTTGGAATCTCGAAAATTTAAAAATGTACAATTTCAATATAAAGTACAAATATTTAAAAATTATTTTTATAAAGTTTGTTTATGGCTTGGTGCCTCTGACAAATATTTTGTTTCTCATGTCTATTACATAATAAACAACAAATATAACACTTTTTATGTAAATTAATTATTGTCGCTACCTCCTTCCCTGCAGGCTTAACGTGTCAGGATGGTTTTCAGGGTAGGAAAGGGATGGCATCAAAATAAATGTGTGGGTTCGCAATTTATAGATGGGTTTAGTTTTTAGAGTTTATTACAGCACTACTGACTACTACAAAATGTGAAGTTTCCAAAAAGATATAACGACTTTACTTATGAACCTGCGACAGGACTTGTTTGGAAAAAAAGGCTTAATCAATGGCCTGACTGACACACTTGGTGGTCCTACACGGATATGAACCCCGGTACCTTGGGCACGACGGTTGCCCTCCAGCACAAGTGCCTGATGACACGGTGTTTTATCCTGTGCAGTCCCAATAACGGGCAGAGTGACCCCTTAACATAGATATTTTGTCAGCCCCGATAGCTCTAAAACAAAACCATATATACTAACCATTGTCCTTTTGTTTACTGAGTAATCAAAACACGCTAACTAGACAGTTCAGTAGCTTACAACTTTCAACACTTATAAAATTAATTTAAACAATCACCCCAATTTAGGGTAAGACGATTACGTCATATTAATTTTGTCCTTTTTAGTGATTTTGTAACTCCCATCTTCACAAGTCTATAGTATTCCTTTTACGAATTTGCTTTAAATTGTTATTTGGAGTCACATGTCTTTGTAATCGTATTTGAAATACTTTTTTTAAAGAGTTTTAGACATCTTGAGTATCTCTAATACCTTAGAATTTGAGGATTCGATTGCCCCATCTCTAATTGTAAGTGATAAGAAAGGAAGTTAACCTGAAAATGTTAGATTGGACTGTGATAATAAACCACTTCTCTCTTTTTTTTATACACACATCACACTTTCATAATATGATCACTTCATAGCTACACATGATTTTAATTTTTTGAAAAAAACAAACAAAAAAACATGAGGGTGAGAGTTAAGGAAATGCACCAGCATAAATTTACAGAGAGGATGGGAGAAACTCCTTGCTTCCACACCTAACTTTCTTGGTAAAAATAGATATCAGAAATTTGGGAATTTATATCTAGCACTGAACAAATGATGATACAATTTATTTGAACCCCATAGTATTTTGTATTTTATTTTTAGGTCAAAAATTATGTGCAAATGGCTCAGTTTTACCATTTTTAGATAAGTCATTGCTAAATTTTCTACCAAATAATTCAGAAATTGAAATGCTTAGCAACCTCTTAATTTATTTTTCTTTCTCTTGAGCCGATATTTATCTGGTGGACAATATTGTTTAGGGGTTATATCTAAGATTAAGTAGTTAATTCATAACAAACGATGGAGTAAAGGTCGTCTTTGGTATCATTTCTTCAGTTAAATTGCTTGAAAAGTAGCTTTATAAATATTTCAATAGAAAAGTAAGTATAGACAACTCTTGGTATGCGAACGAGTTCTGTTCTAAGACTTCGTTATGTGTATCAGTCATTCCTGAGATTTTATGATATGTATCGAATACGCCAGTATCCATTTTAAAACATTAAAAACATCGAATGGTTTACACAATACATTTTGTAATAATGTATATATGAGCTATGGTTTATTATATACAATATATAATGTAAAATATAATAAAATAACAAAAAACACGATGTTATAGTTGTTAATTTTAATTAAAAAGATAAAAAAAGTTACAAAATTGAAACATTCTCAAAGTTTATTTATTAAAATCTTTAAATTATGCTCACTGTACATTTGGCATTTTGTTTTATAAGTAACTTTATTTATTGGTGATTTTAATACATTTTGTATTAATCGTGACATTTGTTTTAGCAAGTGTTCATAAACCGCGAGTTGTGTATATTTTATAATTTAAAGTGTACTGTGGAAATGATTGTGTATAATCGATTGTCACCCTGATGTGAATTACATTATTATAGTTAAAATGCTGAAGCCATTCAAACAATAATCTACATCAAACCAATAAAAATTTGGCAAAATTGTGTAAATAATGTAACATAACGATAATGACCAATCTCGTTTGTAAATAAATATTGTTTTGTGATTATATTAGATTATATTAAATAAAACTGTGTTTAAAATAAAATTACCTAAGGCGGCTGCCTTGGTCATTGAGAAAGTATCAATCGTTGTCAGGCCACGACATAATATATTACAATGCTCCTTTTTGCACTTCACCTACAATCACCCTTTGTCATGTCAATAAGAAAGAGGGTAACTAAAAGTACAAAATTTCTTATCTTAATTGAAGTTAAGACTTAGATAGAATGCTATGGAAAAAACAGTAACAAAATATAGAAAAATTGTGATTTAATGTCACTCAATATAGCTACCAATCCTTAAACTGTCTAATTCATTAAATCACAATTTTTCTATATTTTGTCATTGTTTTTTACAGAGTAGTCTACCTAAGTTTTGACTTCAATTATTACTACTCCTTACTTTAAACTACTTTATAATGTTTTCTAAAATGTTCTTATCTTAAGGTAAAGAGGAAAGTTTGTTATTCTCAAATATTGTGTTGTGATCCTATCAAAAAAAACTATTGTATTTGTTAGAGGAAGGCTGATTCTACAGCCTTTTTTCATCAAGCCTGGTCTCACAGTTCTGCAAATATGTTTAAAAAGTAGTTTAAAATGAGCTAGTGTCACATTTTCACACATTTTTCCCTGTTAATAAAACTCAAACTACGGTGTTGTTAAGTAAAAAGAAACCATTTGGAATATTTCACTTTTATTTTGGAATGAAACATATTTTAAAATAACCCATCATAGAATTAAATATTGTGTTTGACCTGGACATCTGGGGGGAAATTTCTTGTTTACCGAGGCAGCCCCCTTAAGCTGTGTGTTGTGTAATATTTTCATACTTCATATTTTCGCTTGCAGGGTGGCTGATCAGGTAAAATATGGGAAATTATGTCCTCTTGCTTATTTTGCAAACATTTTAAACTTTGATCATAATGAATAGAGTTTTTGAAGTTTTAAACATCATTATGCAGTCAGATTTTTTTCCGTAAAAGAATTAGTGGCCACCCTGGATGGTTAAAAAAGCCAAGTGCCAAAACATTGATTTAATCATTAAAAAAAATTGTTTGTTCTTTAAATAACCAATAATGTAAGTTAAAATAAAATTTGTTACACCGATTGTTTTTGGTGGATTTTAATACTCATTACTTAATTTGCCTTTCAGCACAAAGTTTGTTATATTATTATTTGTTGCATATTAATACAAGTTTTTTTTTTATCATGCTTTAAAATGAGTTAAAATTATTTTTTTTCATTGCAGTTTTACACAATAATAAACGAACAGGTTTATGACAATGTAACAATTCATTTGAATACGTTATTTCATTAGTTTACTGTAAAATATTGACTGGTAATTTATAGAGGGCGCACAACTTGCCCTTTCATACAACAAATTCACACTTAATACCACTTTAAAAAACAGTTTCTGTCTCACATTGTCTATTACTACAACATAAGGGTGTACGAAGTCCACTCTTTCAATCAAAAGCAAAGTCAATTAGAATAATATGAGATATTTTTGAAGCTGAATCGAAGTTTTAAATCAAAGCATTAAATATAATTTACAAAATGCTATATTTCAAACATATTTTTTGTATTCACATCCATTACTTTTTTCAGTTTATGGTCTGGGTTAGTTTTTTATCCAAGTCATATAGTTTCCACTACCAGCTGGCTAGGTCTTTCGTAGCTTCATACGCCCTATAATCTAACTTAAGACTAGGATAAGTACAACATCCAGTCCCCTGCCGTTAATTTATCAATATGAGAGGGTAGACCTACATTCCACCAATTATACGTTTTTTGGCCATGCCTGGAATTGAACCCAGGTCTCTTAGTTCACCAGACAGACACGCTACCAACTGATCTAAGGTGTTGGATTTCAAACGTAACATATTTAGTATTAAAATGATAAATTAAGCTACTATCACCAGATGTAATTTAATTATAAATTTTTTTTAACACATTTTATGATGGAAATAACAGCAGAAAAACAAAGTGTTTTAACTATACTGCTTTGCGCATAAACAGACCTCAGCTAACACACTCACTTTCGTGGTCAGCCTGTATATGACCGTAATGGCTTCGCAAATGAATATAAGTCAACACAGAATTAATGTTTATTTGTCAAATCTATAGTTTTGTAGTGATCGTATAGTGGCTGCGATGTTGGTTAAAATGATAAAACTTCATTTATTTAAATTCTTATTTATTATTCACTCACTCCAATTCTTTAGATAGTGTGATAAATTATTGTTAATTATTAACAAAATCATATATTTAAATTACTATTTATTATATTGGTTGGCTTCTAGTATTTCATTTGATATACGTCAAGCTTCTTGGTTAGTGTGAGAATGGCCGTCGACAGATTTAAAGATAAATTCACAATATAAATTGCTTTAATTGTGATTTTATTATTATTATTATTAGCTGTCATGCCTGATTATTTTTTTACTATAATAACTAGATCATCGATGACTAACCGAGCGGCTAACGTGAGGTGTCGTTAAATGATTTACAAAAACGTGACACTTCATAGTTGACCCGGGAACGTCCTGTGCCTAAGCTCGTCGAGACAAGAGTAACGAGTCTCCTAATCGACTCAACTGATATTTTTTAAAATATCAGGGAAACACTTCCATTGGTCCTCGTGACCCAGCAATGTACGAAGTATCATAACTTTCCACCCGACCGTTAACGACGCCATACAAGGAAAGAAAACCACCCCCTCTTAAAAAGCTTTTAGGAAGCTATTGTTGGACCGACGGCGACTCTCACAATTTTCCTTAATACCTGTCTAGCAGGTTATTAACCTTGCAATCCACGTTACTGCCTACAAGGTTGCAAAAAACATCTTATTTTCTACGGTGTTAGTAAAGAATGGCAACAATACTTTTTTTTTTTGCCAAGCTTCGTAAGTTTCAAAACCAGAATTTTACTTTCGAAGCGAACAAATATTTGAAGATAGATCAAATTTTTCAAAACTTCGTACACCCCTACGAGGAGGTTGGGTTGAAACATTGATGAAGCCAAGTCAGGTTCAGACAAGAGACAGGGGATTGGTCAGGGCCAAAGCTAACGAGCGTGGAACAGGTTCTGGCCATTTGAACCCTAGCTTGGTGGGCTGGAAGTGTGAGGGTTGGTGACGATAAGTTAGTCATCATCAAAACCTTTAACCTCAGTTGGGGAAAGTTACCCACCAAAAGGTCTACCTGAGGACCTATTAGCAGCAATTGTAGGCCATGACAGGCTCAGTAAGACGGTGGCCGAAGCAAACAAAAACAAAGGAGAAAATATAATTAAATGCAGGACACTAATAGCAATCTTTCTAACTTAACTTCGTTAGTTAAATACAAATACAATACAAATAAATATGAAACTTTATTTTTACTAGCTTCTAACATCAGAAAAGGTCAACATTATTTTGAACACATTAAAATATGAGAGATTGTTCATTGACCCTTTGTCCCCTAATAATGTGCTACGTAGAGAGAGTCCCTTGAATACGCAAGGATATTTGAGATTCAAGAAAATATCAGATTTGAGACAAATTTATATTTTTCTTTTCAAATATTGAATTGAAATCTTTCTTATAGCTTTAATACACCTAATTAGTTTACCAGAGCCAACATAATCATAGGAATAGTGAATTAATTAAAATAAAAAAGGTTAATATTTAGTCACTATTTTCACCTGCTTTAATGGCAGAATAGTCTCCAGGGTTTCACTCTCATGTCAGGCTGGCCTGCTAATGATGGGGAGATCAGGGTTCGAATCTCAATCGGGTCTGCTGAGGATGGTTTTCCTTAAATCGTTTCCCGCTCTCCAGCCACGCAAATGCCTGTAGATTACCTATTAAATGATTCCTCTTCATTTCTACTCCATTAAAATAACATATGTGTATAACCCTGAATAGGTAGTAAGACGTGGCATGAAACTGTACATATAGCTAAAAAAACAACTCCGTACTTAATCCATGCTCATTAACTTTTTCCACACTTACCTAGCTTTGCATACTTAGTTCACAATTTTTTTTAAATTTGGGATTCAAATTCGAGATTATGTTATATGAAAATTCTGACTCATAAAATAGTATATTCGGTTCAACATTAGTTACATATATGGTGATTGCAAAGTGCCAAAGAGCTATACAGACTGGCTTTGTTATACGCGCGCGCGCGCGCGCGCACACACACACACACCCGTGTCGGGTTTGCTGGGTCCCGCATCGGGCGCCTCCCCAGGTGGTGGATAAGGGGATGCCCGGCAGATATGTCGGGTACCGGGGAAATTAAATACTCGGGGGGGACCAAAACCCAGCTAGGGGAAGAGACCCCGAATAAAAAACAAATAATGGAGAGTTTAGGTATGAAATCAACGTCTACGGTGCAGAGGAGGGATACCTCAGTACCGGCGTCCGACGGGAGTGTAAAGACGGGCTCCGGGATGTCGTCAGCCAGCGACCGTCACATCGAACAGGTTGACCACTTGGCCTCATCTGCTACAAGTGGAATGAAGGAGGAGCACGACGAGCACCTAATCAAGAGACAAACCGTGTGGGAACGGCACGAACAGCTGATCACTAAGCTGCTGAAGCACCTAGAGGGTAGGAGAAACGTCAACAGTGAGACGCACTCCCTTGCGCATAGCCTTGCTGGATCATTCAGGAGGATGCGGCAGCTGAACGAGGAAGTCCTGGAACCCTTGGCTCCTCGGCATACTTTGGACGGAACTGCTCAGACTTCGCCATCGTTGAGCATGATGGATTCGGAAATGGCTACGCAAAGTATAGCTTTGACGCCGAAGTCGATTATGTCGATGAAGAGCGGCGGAAAA
>CABFOW010000591.1:216819-239716 GCA_902141385.1 Timema californicum
CAGCGCTTTTTCCGCAGCAGCCCGAATGCGACCACCATATCGAGCAGGATAAGGAGGGTACGATCCCGCTGGTGACAGCTGAAGAGCTGAAGAGAGCATGCGCAAGAATTGGAAATACGAAGGCCCCAGGGCTGGACAGTATTCCTAACGTCGCGCTTAAGGAAGCCATTAAAGCAGTGCCAGGAATGTTCCTGGACATGTATAACACATGTCTCCAGGAGGGCATCTTCCCTCAAAAGTGGAAGCAACAGAGACTGGTGCTCCTCCACAAGGGGAAGAAACCGCCAGATGAACCTTCATCCTACCGTCCACTTTGCATGCTTGATACAGCTGGCAAAGTCCTGGAACGAATAATCCACGGGAGAATCGAGAAAATAACTGAAGAAAAACTATCAGATAAGCAGTATGGTTTCCGCAAAGGGCGTTCCACGCTTGATGCTATTGACCTGGTGGTGAGACTTGCAAGGGATGCGATTTCCAGCGTCAGGTGGAAGAACGGTGAGAAGCAGTACTGTCTAGTAGCGACGCTCGATATCAAGAACGCCTTCAATACAGCCAGGTGGGGCTGCACCATGGGGGCGCTAGCGGAGATGGATGTTCCAGGATACCTGCAGAAGATGATAGCTAGCTACTTCACTGACCGGGTCCTCGAGTACGACACGGAGCACGGCCCACAAGAGTATCGGGTAACTGGGGGAATACCTCAGGGCTCAGTTCTTGGGCCCCTCTTGTGGAACATCATGTATGATGGACTCCTGAAGCTCGTGCTACCAAGAGCAGTGACACCCGTAGCCTTTTCTGATGATGTCGCACTTGTCATTGTAGGGAAACACCTGGAGGACATCAGAAACCTTTTTGAGGTCACATTCACGAGGATTCAGCGGTGGATGGATTCGGTTGGCCTGAAGCTGGCAGAGCACAAAACTGAGGCAGTATTGATCACTAGCAGGAAGAAGATTGAGACAATCTCACTGCGAGTGGGTAAGCATGAGATCACGTCCCAGCCATACATTCGGTATTTGGGGGTGATGCTTGACTCGAGACTCAACTTTAATCAGCAGGCGGAGCATGCCGGTGCCAAGGCAGCTGTGGTTAGGGCTGTTCTATCACGGCTCATGCCCAATGTGGGAGGCCCCAAACAGAGAAGGAGAGCACTCCTGTCATCGGTTGTCACGTCAGTCCTCACGTATGGAATTTCCATATGGGCCGATGTACTGACGCTTCAGGAGTCCCGTCGTAAAGTGGCACCAGTCTACCGGCTGAGTGCTTTACGAATAGCAAGTGCATTCCGCACGGTATCAGAAGATGCGGTGTGCATTATCGCTGGAGTGCTGCCGATTTGGGTCTTGGTGGAAGAGCGGAAGACCTTGTATTGTCGCAAAGGTCTAACATCGCTGAGCGCAGAGGAGTTGAAGAGGCAGGAGCGGCGGAGCAGTCTCCAACAATGGCAGCGGCTGTGGGACGCCTCCACCAAGGGGAGATGGACTTACCGTTTGATTCCCAAAGTGGATAGGTGGTACAATCGCAGCCACCGAGCTGTCAATTACTACTTGACACAGATGATCTCGGGACACGGGTGCTTCCGGGTATACCTATACAAGTTCAAGCACGAGGATTCTCCGGAGTGCCCCACTTGTCGCGGAGTAGAGGAGAATGCTGAGCATGTGTTCTTCACGTGTCCTCGGTATGATACCCAGCGTGAGAAGCTGGAGGCCGCAGTAGAGGGAAAAATTACGCCGGAAAGCTTGGTGGATATGATGCTCTCATCAGAGGCAGCGTGGGTGGCGACAAGCACGTTCTCGACGGAAGTACTCAAGGGTCTACGTCACGAAGAGCAGGAGAGGAAGAAAAAAGAATCTGAAGAAAGAGCCTAGTACACCCCTAATCCCACCGCCAACATCTAGGTGGGAACGGGGAAGTAGGAGGGGCCAAGTCACAGAAGGAAGAGCGGAACAACAGCTAATGCCTCCCCCCACGAAGTAATACCTAACAGTGGTTCCGTGGGGGTGTAACAAGGGCGAGGAGAAGAGGGTCAGGTTTTTTAGTCGGTAGGGGTTTGGTCAAGCCTAAATACGCCGCAAATCTTGGCGGCATTGTGGGCACTTTAACTTCCAAACCGAGCCCGGCACACTGTGCATAAAAGCATTTCTCCCCCCTCGGGGAAAAAAAACAAAAACACACACACACACCACACAGAGTCTATATAGATTAAGTTTATGAGGAGAAATGACACAAGATAACTGCGCAGTCCACTTGTCGATCTGTAGATGGCATCAAGAGGAAGACCGCTGTATACACCTCAGCCATAGTCATCTCACAGGATGCTTGTTACGATCAAATAAAGCACTACAGATAATATAAAAACATTAAAATTATTCATTAGGTTTCATTTTTGTAGTTTCTGTACTTAATTTTATTCATTAGCATTGTATTAAATTACATATAAAAATAATTACATTTACCGCGGATTTGGTATTTGTGATAATGTATATGCTACGTTTAACAGCGTCTCTCTATATGTGTCATGTATAAATGGTAATATCATTCGGATGCTTGTTGCGTTTAGTTATCTTACATGTTTAATGAGATTGCAAAGTTTTATTTCCTGTGAAATATAAAGGAAAGGATATGAAATAAAAATATTGATCTATTTGTTGCAAACGTGATAAAGGCTAAATAGAAGTGACTTTAGTTGTGAGGAAGATAATGGTGATATAGAATATTCAGATGATTCTGTTAACAAAATTTCAAAAAATATTCTGTAAATAAATCACTTTAAAAATAATAATTCACAAACACCAAATGCATTTATTTTTAAGAACTTTCTTTATATTTTAAATCTGACTATTCTAACTCAAAACGGCGTGAACTCAGCCTCGTGAGGACAATGAGGAGCTACTTGAATAAAAAAGCGACTTCGGTCTAGAAAAATAGGATTAATGACCGGAGGGTTCGTTGTACTGACCACATAACGCCTTCTATCTGCTAATGTTGGTAATATCTTCGCCAATATACGGTCCAATCTGTCGGTATGCCTCAATTGCAGGCTAACTCCATGAAACAAGCCACCAGTCATATATGATGAAATACCCAACTTTGATGTAAGCACTAGAGATTATAGACGCACTTCACATTTTAAATGCAACTGTCTGGTTATGCACAAAACCAAATAAAGTAGGACACAAGTGTGGTTCTAGGAGCTTTTAAAATTTGGTTGAAAAAACTTTATCTCAATATATAGAGACTACTATGTCTACAACTTTTTTTTAAAATACTTTTATTTATTATAGTCAATACATCGTAAGATATACAGAGAAGCCTGATACCGAGCTAGGCCACTTTAACAGTAAATTAATAAATAATTTGGTTAAGGGTACAATTTAATAACCCACCCAATAATAATTTATTGACATAGCATTTAAAATTTACAAAAAACATATCTCTCAAGTAAAACCTCTTAATTTTTTTATGGTATAATCAATTATTTTTATGTTTCAAACAATACTCTTTATAAATTTAATATAACATTTTAAGTGAAACTACTTTTTCACCAAGTCAATAATATACACTATAATAAATTAAAGAAAGTTTTATCACACTTTATTGTACCTTTTCCCATATTTACATTATAGTCATGTGTGTTATCAATATCTGAAAAAATAGTTGTTTTTTTTGCTCTAAAAATTATCACTAAATCTCTCTCCAAAAACACAAGTTTAAACTTAAAAAAAAAATGCACAACACACAATTGTTTAACAAACTATGAACTATGCGTTTAAATAATCTTAATAAGTCTTCTCTGGTGGCCACATGATCAAACGCACTACTTGCGTGTTAGACTAGACTCCTGATGATGGGGAGATCAAAGTTCAAATCTCAATCGGGTGTACTGTGGTAAGTTTTTCCAAAATGGTTTTCCACTATCCCTCCACAAAAATGTAGATACCCTTTCTCTAAAAATAATCTTCCTAATCCCTAAAACCATTAACGTAATTGGTACATTAAGTGTATAACCCTAATGGGTAGTAAGACGCTGTGTTAAAAAAAATTAATTTTAATTTTCCCACACTATTTCAATTCTTTTCCAAACTATTTTAGTTATATTTCATCCCTATTAACACACATTCAAGTCTTTGAATCCCACAACTAATTAATGTTAATATTTTGCAATTTTTATGAAAGTATCTGAATAGGTACGAAATGTTCCAATAAAACATCCCCTTAGTTCAAGGATAGCTGCCATCCCTTAATATGAATAAACAGTAAATATATTTAAAACAGTAAGAAATTATTAAACTGGCAAATAAAATAAAAATAAATTGACTATATTTCAATTTACTCCAACCAGTTAAGAATCAAATAGCCAAAGCTATTATTTATGCATTTTAGTGAGAATTATTCAATCTAGATATCATATTCTGAAAATTGAAAAATGACACTTGGACAAATTGAATCCCTGAAAATTGAAAAATGACACCTGAACGAATTGAATCCGGGACCCTTGGCTTAGTACGCCAATGCTCTAACCACTGAGCTATCCAGGAATTGTCCCGTGTCCAGGGTCATTCTACCGAGTCGAAGGTGGCCGCGTTATTTGATAGCTCACAATCTTAGTAAAATCACACATTTGTAGCCGACGATCACGTCCATCATAAGACTCTGCTTTAAAATGTGAGTGAAGAATGACCCTGGACACGAGATGATTCCTGAATAGCTCAGTGGCTAAAGCATTGGCATACTAGGCCAAAGGTCCAGGGTTCAATTCCCATGTCCAGGTGTCAATTTTCAGTATCAACCAGATAAGGCTAGGTTGTATTCAGGCATAACACATAACTAATAGTTAATAGTGCACAACACATAAAGTTGAACTTTAACTTGACCTCCAAAGATATCAGTCAGGCTAGCACTTTTTAGCCCAAGACCACTGTGACAAGACTGATAAATTGTAAAAGTTAAATTAATTAAGGCATACCTTCAGTTTGTTCAGCAATCAAAGGGTAAAAAAAGGGGCGTGTGGAGGTGTCTGGCATTTAGTTAGACCAAAAAACGCATAATTCAAACAATTTATCAATTCAATGAAAGTCACATCAGAGAGTAAATAAATCATCCTGTTAAACAATCTGTTGTCACAATATAAAATATATCTACTGCGAAGTAAGATTTATGAATGTTTAGTAAATTTTAGTATATAAAGCTAAAATATCCACAACAAATCAAGAGCGAGCATGAAAAGTCCAACACGACAGACGTAAGGGAGCAACCAATGCCAAATGAGATAACAGTAAATAGCCAATAGTGAAGATGAAGTATGCTAGAGACTTTTTTTTTATGTACAACCACAGATTAAAGATAGTATGTAGGCCTTAAAATATACTTTTATTCAAATTTATACAGTAACAGTGATTTAAAAACTTGTATTAGTGTCATTGGTTAGAGAATGCATTGTATTAGCTCCACACAGAGGACAAGAACTTTGAAGTTCATATCGATAACTAAGGATGAGTGTGAAGCTTTTAAATCTCGACTCTTTTTTTAAATAAATATCAGCTTCGACTTTGTTCAGAAAAATAAATAAAAAAATCCTGCTTTGGCAATTAAGACGCTTTGACAATAAAAATATTGACAGCTAAAATACTTGGTTTATGTTCAATAACTGTTATATACATTACAAATTAGTGTACATATGTAAAATTGTTAATTAAGTAAATTATGTGTTGTAATATTATACAAACAATTGTGCAATAAGGGATTTTAGTGCGTAATATTAAATAAACAAGCATTAAATGTATTTGAGAGCATAAACCAATTAACTAAAAATAAAAATTCTACTTTTAATTCGGCTACAAGCGGGGGCCTGCAGCCCCTGTGGCCCTACACCCCCCTAATCCGGCACTGTCCTTGTCAATAATTATTACTGAAAATAAAGCAATTTCATAGTAATTTTTCAGATTAACTGCACAAGTTGACCAATGACACTAATAAAGGTGATATTATATTGACATGTTACCAATATTTACACAAAATATTCTCAAAGTTATAATTTTCTTTGCCCTTTGCAGAGAACTTCACATGTGCTCCATAAAGACATTCTAAACTAATGCAGTAAACTTTGTTATAATACTTAGTAATGTTCTTAATATTAAACAATTAATATGTGAATTTTTATTTGATGTTTGTTAGTTTGTTTGCTAAAAATCATATTAATAATAATGTTTATCATACCTGTTAATTATTAACTTGCACACATACATAATAAATATAGTACCAAGGTCATAAACTAATTAACTATTCTTCTATCACGAAACAAATAAACAATAATATATGAAAACCAAACACTTTATTTAATCAATGATAGTAATTCAGAATAAATAAAAAAATTAACCAAGATTATAATCTATATATGCCGACTACCAATTTTAAATATTCTAAGTCACGCATAAAAATTAGATAAACAATATCAGTCATTAAAAATAATATTTCACTACAAAATAATCAATACAATTACAGTAAAAAGATACAAAAATCACCATTTATTTAATGTACATAACTTTCACACACAATTTCTATTTTTTTTAATCAGATGCTAGTATTTCTTACAAAGTTATATTTTACTAGATCTTAAGTACTAGTATATTGTATCTACATTTATGCACTACTTTTCACAAAAATATACATCTAGTTAAAAAAAAATGTTTTTCCCTTGCCTTGAAATAAAATAGTTTTGTTTAAAATTTTATCTCTTACTATTTACATTTTACTACCTATATAAAAATAAAGACACCTAAAGGCTGATGTAATGAGATATTGAAGTCTAGACATTTAAAGACTTGCAGTCACAAAAAAAAAAAAAAAATTGTTTGAAATCTTTTTAAAGAAAACTTTTTTTTTTCACTTTTTAAGGTATATTTTGTTATACAGTACAATGAAATTTCCCTTAACGGACACCTCTGAATAGCAGATTCATCTTTATAAAGGAAAGTTTAAATTTCCCCAGCAAAATAACAATGGTTCTTACGATGACACAACTTCCCAATAACGGGCGCAGGCACTGTTAGACATGGATATTTATATGTAACAATCTCTAAACAGCCGCCAAAAATTGAGAACATCAGTTCCTGTAGCTTCAATCATTTACTATAAGAATGTTATTGTCTTGTGGAAAGAAAAAGTTTCTATAGTAGCCTACGTAGTAATTAGCACAGTATTTCAAGGTCGTAACTCCTCCCCCTCCCAAGCTTCCAACAGGGGTTGTTCCATTAGTTTCATTTGTGCTCATGCACAGTATAATACCTACAGTACAGAAGGCATAGAAAAAGTTTCTAAAGTAGCCTACGTAGTAATTAGTACAGTATTTCAAGGTCGTAACTCCTCCCCCTCCCAAGCTTCCAACAGGGGTTGTTCCATTAGTTTCATTTGTGCTGATGCACAGTATAATACCTACAGTACAGAAGGCATACTGATCACATTTAATTTCCGTAAGGTTCTGTGTCTACTACAATCTGTAGCAATATTTGCAGTGTAGAGGTTCATATAGATTAAAATGTGTTCAAGCACCGATTTAAATATATATATATATATATATATATTGTTCCTAATAACAGACATTTCTTAATAATGAAAATTTGTTTGATCCTGTAGTGTTCGACTACTAAGAGATTTTACTGTATTTGAAAGAAGGTGCTGCAGCAGGGGTGTCCACTATTTTTCTCCTATGATCCACTTTTAGTATACATAAGAGTTAAAAAAACTAAAACATTTCTTGTACTATGATCACTTGGGTTGGTAGCATAATAGATTTTGATAGAAAACAATTGGAGAACTATTGGTAAAATCCTAATTATTCATGTTTTAATTCTTACATCCATTAATGTTTCCAGCCTGTGGCCTTGGTCGTTTTTTTTTATTCAAGTCATATATTTCTCTGTACCGGCCTGCCATAACTTCATATGCCTTGTAATCTAACTTAAGACAAGGACAGGCATAACATCCAGTCCCCAGCCATTAATTCATCACTGTAAAAGGGTAAAATCCCAAGCTTTACCGATGATACATTTTTCGGCCTGCCGGAAATCGAACCCTTGACTCTTAACTCAGTTGACAGACACGACCTACTGAACTAAGGTATAGGATCTTATTGATATTATTTACATAGTTTAATAAATTAAACATGAATCCAAATGTTCATCTGTTAAGGTGGTGCAATATTTAGATTCAAACACTTTCATTTGTGAAAATGCTACTTCAGACAAACTGACCCAAAATAAACGTGAACATTTTTAGCAAATTTTTGCGAACTTAAAATATTTTTCTCCTGATATATACTTCCAAACATTTTCCTCGAAAGTTCTTGATTTAATGTGGATGCCATTTTGTAGTTGAATTATTTGTTTACAGTGTTTCAATAACCATTTTAAATAAAGGTAAAAGTTTTTCTGCAGTTGTCTGTGGCAAATGGGAAACTTCTAAATAAAATCACACCATCGTGTTTTTTGATGTCCTGAAAATGTCCCTCAAACCACACATTAATACATTTTATTTCAACTGTGTATTTATTTGGGTTGTAATTTGTAGAACTTATTAATTGTGCCGTCAAATTTGGAAAATAAGCAAAACTCTTGTTCTCAAGCTTAAATATGAGCTTGACCTTCTGTTAAAAGCATTTTTATGGAACTCATCATTTGAAAAATCAAATTTTCCCTGCCTTGTAAGTTAACATTTAAATCATTTAAGTTTGGATATCATGCCTGCAAAAAAATAAAAAATAAACTGAGAATAAATCAAAATATAGTCCTGTGATTGCTTGTATTCTTCACCTCTAGAAACAAGAACTGCCTTGATTTTTAAATTGTGCAAGCAGTTACTTTTACCCAAATTAATTCATTTCTCAGAGTACTTAAGTAAACAAAATATTTGTTTAATATAGCCACTGGAGATCATTACACAATGAACCCTAAAGGCATCACTCAGGTACAGGAAAGGTGGATATAAACATAGAAACAAACACAAAATGGCTTTTACAATGAAAAGAAGAACACATTTCACACTTTACATTGCTGCCTCTTGAAGAAATTCAATAGTTATCGTCCAAGCCCTTAACTCAGGTTTCATTCTAACGGAAATCATTAGGAGGGAGTGTGAAATGTTTTGTAAAAGGAAACAAAAAATCACAAAAGGAATGGATAGTAAAAAAATGACAGAACATGCATAATAAATATACCTTATTTTATGTGTACAGTTATGTGCTCAAAAAGTGAAAAAAGATTTTTCCTTAAAGTGTTACTACTTATGTAATCACATGCTTCGGTGGCTGCATGGTCTAAAACATCATTCTCACTAGATTAGACTGCCGATGAGAGGGAGATTAGGGTTTGAGTCTCAATCTGGTGTATTAAGGGTGGTTTTTCCAAAATGGTTTTCCACTCTCAATTCACAAAAATGCAGACACATTTCTTCTATATTCCATCTTTCCCACCCTTAGCTCATTAGCGTAATTAATAAATATGTGTATAGCTTGAACAGGTGGTAAGATGCGGGGGTAAGATTTAAAAAAAAATACCATGCAATCTCCAAACAATATTTTTATTTTGCCACATCTTAAGTGTGTGTTCGGGGTTATACAGATATTATGTTAACCAGGCAAATAAAATAAAAATGGGGAAGGTAGAATTTTAGAGGAAATGTTTCCACATTTATGTGGAGGAATAATTTAAGAAAAATCCCCTTAAGTACACCCGATAGGGATTCAAACCAAGATCTCCCCCATCATTGGCCATCCAGTCTAACTCAAGAGAGGTGCATTCACATGCCTGCAAAGCTCCTGTGTTTGAGGGCATCACCTTTAGGTCCAGTTTTCTATTTTGGTTTCTATATACCGTGTCTTTTCAAATAAGCCTCTAGTGCAAAAAGTCTCAATTTACCTAGTTAACCATGATTCAACTATGGTTTAGTCTCTAAGAGCATATGTGGAGTTTTAACATGGCAATCCCGCAACAAATACTGCGTTCAAATAACACCCCATTTCATAGAAACTTACAAATTCCCTCATCCTACTTGCATTGTTTCTTTAAAACACACTCGAGCTAGGTCAAGCTAAGAGTAGTTTTTTTACTATGAAATTACTTTTCAATAACAATTTTAATGACGAATTGAAAAGCCACAAGTGTCACATGAATTGAGTAGCAATTCAAAATGCCAAGAAACAACATCAAAGAAAGACATAATTTTACAATCTATCAGGAAGAAATCTTAACAATCTTACTGTCATGTTCCATGGATTAAACATCTGATCACAATTTTCTAATGAAGAATTGTCTTATATAAAACAACATATGTATTAAAAGGCAATATAAATAACATATTAAGAAGACATAAGGTAGGCAGTTTCACTAAAGCTGGCAGACACGTGTAGAAACATGATTCCAGTGCCCAAATGTCATTTTTAAACTATATTTAATTTAAATGAAGATATATCCCTGCGCACAGCTACATCAGTACCAAATATGATTTCAATCAATTATGATATCCAATACTACAGTCCGAAGAGCAGAAATTTCGCTCGAGATGAAACAACAAATTAGGCTTGCTATAAAAATCGCAGCACATGGCCAGAAGAGAAAGTTTATGTGTTACTTTAAGTGAATAACGATCACACACACACATGGGTATTTTAAGTTATATGAACGTTATGTTGATCATGCATGATCCTGACATAATTAGTGAAATTCACATGAAAAAAGTTTGTTCAGGAAGGATTTAATTAATATATGAACAAATATGCCATCAACTTGATTGAAAGTGTGGAAGAGAGAAATGTTTACTATATCAGCCATACCAATTAATCACAACTATTTATTTATTCATCTCTTGTCCAGTAAATATAAATCTAAATATATATTCGTCATTGTTAGGTTATACTTAGAGGTGTGCGAGTTCTTGAAAATTTGAATCGAGTTAAGTAGTTATTGTAACTCATCGATCTTTACAAAACTAAAAAAAATAATTTAGAAGCCAGAACTTTCAATTTTATCAAGAAAAATTTCTATATTAATAGACTTTTATTAGATTTAAATATTTTCCCTCTTTTTTATTTAATGTCACCAGGGCTTGTCGGCCTGACATTTCTGGCCTTCTACTGATGTTAGCCAATATGTAAACAACCAACTGGCTCGATGAGATTACACGATAATAATAACGATTGTAGGGCCAATAGAAGTATTTAATATAACTTAAGACTAATTAACAATACCATGGTGACCATAAGAACAATTCCTCTTCAGGAGAAATACCTATAAAATGCACTGGGAATCGAGCCCAGGACCTCTAGATTAGGCAAGAGTGCTGACCACTAGACCAAGAGGTCAGGAATTGAACCTGGGACCCTTAGCTCAGGTGACAGACATGCTACCAAATGAGCCAAGGAGTCAGATTGCAAGATTATTCTTCAAGGTGGAAACATGTTTTGGGTATCTATGTCACCTTAAAACATACTTGAGAAACAGTTTGTCTCAAATATAACTAATAATTTACCTGTATCACTGATATAAACATGTTTCGGACAAAATCCGAGTTTATTATATTATTTAAACAAGTCTATGTGCAGTTACTGAACAAGAAAGCCAATTTTCGGTGAAGTCAATGTCCACTTAAATTAAGTGTTAATTATTCACAAAATGAATAGCCCTTTTATACATAGGCCATTAGATAAACGTTTTACAATATATTTAACAAATTATCGAGTAAATTGGTTGGACCTATTTTAATCTAGGATTCAATGAAAATATTGAATTAATATTCATGTTCAGCCGAAAAAGAGTATTTTGATTAATAATGGATAATATTAGATTAAACTCAAATTATTTTACACAATTAGTAAAGGGAGAATAAATAATTATGACCCCCTTCCCAACAAAGTTATAAAGTCAGGCACATCCATGAATAGATGGAAAGTTGTAACAGATAAAAATATATATGCCTATGACAAACATGTTCAACTTTAAAATGCGTTACTTTGAATAAAGTTTTTTTATAATCATCATTTGGCTGTTAAAGTAATAATTCAAGCTCCTCTTCTTAAGACTGACTGCTACGATAGAATATAGGTCAGAGGGGTGGTGTTTTGCGACAAGATTTTACAACACAAAGATTTAAAAAACTCCTTTTAAAAATATGAACAAACATTTTTTATCTTTAAAATACTGTTAAACTATACTTCCAACTTACTTCCATTGAATATCCTGATACTATACAGAGCAGTTAAGCTAAGAGGAAATGTGCCAGAATATATGTGAAGAGAGAATGTAAAAAAACCAATAAAACATCTAGCTGGGCTTTGAGCTATGTTAAACCATACCTTTCAAGGTGAAAATTAGGATTAAAAATTACTTCTCCGACCCACCAGTCCAACTCCTTGAAACATGTAATATTCTCTCTTTTATTTCTACTTTCAGATATTCCCAAAAAACTTTAAACCTCATCTTATTTTAAAATAAACATCATGTGACAGTGAGAGAAACATGCAAGTTGTCGATTTGGCATCCTGTGGTGGTTACCCAACATTACGAGGGAATGACAACTAGGGAACTCAGTTCTCTGGGCAGCGGGTCTGCGGTATCCTCATCTTCGAGGTCTTGCTGGCGGCCGACTCCTCGCATACGTGCACCACGATTCTTGGCTGACTCCCAGAGGGAGGATGGAGCTCGTGGGTCTCACCTGTGACCACACACAATACAACTCCTCAATCATCCATCATTAGCGCTAAACAAGGCAAACTTAAGACACTATATTACAGCCAAACTTGGTAATAACGAGCATCAGGACACTGAACAAAAACCATTACCAATACTCACCATACCAATAAATTTATAAAATGATAATATCTTTGAAAAACTAAATAAATATCAGTGAGATAAAAATTATTTGATTACACAACTACATATTATTTGTATCAATGTGTTTGATGGAAGTGTTCATTTATAACTGATTTTACAGTCATGTCAGCGTTTGGGCAAAGTGAAGGGAGTAAGGCAGAAGGTTAAACACTGAAGAGGTAGGTCGAGTGGAGAAAGTCTGCAAGGTCGAGGAAAGATCTTGTGCGTATGAATACACACAGTGCCAGTAACTTAAATCCATAGCGTACATTAAAAATATTCAGATAACATAACCGCGGGCAAGTGTGCAGTAAGGCATACTTTCATTATAAATCTGTATCATCTTAATTAGTGTTTGATCAAGGGGCAAATATCAGCTAACTAAACAGTATCACTTTAATTGGCGCCCATCCTGAACGCGTAGCATTTTAATCGGTAGCCATGAGGATAGAGGAGAGGATGCAAAAGTGAATGACGGAGAAGTATGCAGAAAAATAAAACAAGGGAGACTAAGAAAGAGATGGGAGGAGCAGATAACAGAAAGTGTGCAAATGAAAGAATCGATTAAAGGAGGAAGAATGGTGGAAGAATTAGAGGAAGGTAAAGGCATTTTACTTAACTGATACAGCCACAAGATGAAAACAGATGATGATGATGATCTTTCACCTTTAGTACTAACAAACTTTAAATGTACTCAACACAACCTTTGTGTTCTTATGTAAATCAATCACGGCTGTTTTGTTAAGTATTTTTTGTTGTAATTATTAAGGAATAAGAATTGAAAAATACAAAATAATTATAGGGATTTTGATACCTTAAACTATTTTCGTTCTAAAGTCCCTTATCGTCAACAAATGTATTAGATTGGCATGTGATAAAAGCTAGAATTTATTGAAATTAGGGGTGTGGGAGTATGCATTTTTCAGTTCGAGTTAAGTTTTAACGAAAACAAGATTTTGAGAGATGGAGTAGTTAAGAACAGAATTTGTACCACAAATATATCTATAATAGATTCACGTATAAACCATAAACCCAAACATACTTGTTTAAGAATGAATTTTTTTGGTGAGAAAATTTATAAGTAATACAAATTAGTATTTTCAAATAAATGTAATATAGTTGTGAATGTTATATTTTTTAGATGAGATAAAAGGATATAGTGAAAGAATATTCATTATTTTAAAAGCAAATAAAATCAATTTAACTTAAATTTTTCATGATAAAATTAAACATTTTAAGTACTTGCAAATCCCTTATTGAAATTAATAAAAAAACACACATTCAAGCTGGTTAAAAACTTGTCACTTTTTAAGTGCGTAAGTTACATTAATTAATCAATAATGAGTTGTCTGACCTGGAGTGAGGTTTGCTATTGCTGCCAATAAGTCATAGTTCACCAGGGGCTCCCCCTCGTCCCGGGGCTCCCAGCCGACAGGCGGTGACGCTGGTGGCGAAATGAGGAACTGCTTTGTAAGTGCTGGAGGCTGCAAATGCTGATCTTCCAAGTCGATAGGAGAGACAGGCTGAGGAGGAAGAGTGTCATATTCAGAATGATGGTCAAGCAACATTTACAAAGAGACAGTATCAATATTCATCTGAATTGTTTAGGGAAACTAAGTAGGCTTAGAGTAAAAACCCCGGTAGTCCGAAATGTCTGATAATCCGAACATTTAAAAGGAATTAATAACACTAAGTATAAACATAGGAAATGAACCTTTGATGTGAATATATAATATATCTCTTTAAGGAAACACTCTTTTTTGGTTTTTAAAGTACATTGTGCTGTATCTGTTCTGACTTCTTGGCTTAGTTGGTAGCGTGTCTGTCTACTGAGCTAAGAGTCCAAAGTTCGATTCCTTGCATTCCTGAAAAATTTATTAGTGATGAAATGTAGGTTTCACCTTTCAGTGATGAAATGTAGGTTTCACCTTTCAGTGATGAATTAACAACTGGATGTTGTGTCTGTTCTAGATTTAGGCTAGTTTATAAGTCATGGGCTGACGTAATCATTCGGTTCAGAAAATGAACGTTAAATACCTTAAATAAATGAGAAAAGTAGTTCTAGCTGAAAGAAGGCAGGAAAGATGGATTGAAACATATAAAGGAACAAATAAAATGTGGCTTTCGCAATGAAAAGGACACAGTTCACCCTTTACACTGCTGCCACTGGACAATGAGGTAATAGCTGCCTCATTGTTTTTAATTTTGTTGTTTAGCAACATGTCTTACTACCTCCATATGTTATTAATTCCTTTTACATGTTCCTATCCAAGTGTCCTATCACTCCATATACATTTTTTTCTCTCCCTTTTGTGTTATTTTGGTTTCAACTTTTAGGAGATTGGGTGGTAACGGTTGATTTTCTTAGAAAGGCAGCCATCACCTCTTTGTCAAATAACAGCAAACTAAAGTATGAACTGTGTTCCTTAATCTTTTCATTGTGAAAGCCATTTTGTGTGTTTCTATCGATCTTTTATAATTATAAAATTCACTCCAGACAGTCGAACCCAAACCTCTCCACACAATAAATATTAAATGGTCCAGATATCAACTATTTTATTATGTAGACTAGTGTTTTTGAACTTGAAACACTTATCATTAGTGGCGATCATGAAATGTGAGTTTACCTGAGCAAAATAACAGTTCATAACAGTTTCTCCATATTGGGTTTGGTGCAGATGTATTCGTGCCTTGGCCGCTGCAGCCGGGCACTTAAAATTCACCCTCATTCGTCTGAAGCTGCGAAAAAATTGGAATGACGACGCCTCTCCAAACTGATTAAATAGTACTTCTAGATTTTTCTGAAATCATCAACAAGGGAGAAATAATAATACAAATTAAATTTCTTATATCATATTTTTTTTATCTAACAATGATAGACATAGATATATATTTAAAAAAATAATGGTAGGCCAGTTTACACTCTGTAAGGGCTTACCTGAAGACTATGGCAGCGAAATCTTATTTTAAAATGTATTTTTGTGTGTAATTGGCCTAAGCTTTATCTCAAATAAGGGTGTGCAAAGCTTCTAAACTTCAATCTGGCTTTGAAACAAATGTTAGCTTTGCTTCGAAAAAAATTCTGACTTCGACAATTAAGAAGCTTCGGCAATCAACATTTCAAGAGCTAAAATACTTAATTTATCACTAGTTAGAGCCATTCTGAGCTGTTATAAACACATTACAAATTAATTAATATTCAAATAAATAAAGCCCAACTGAATTGATAATTGTAAGTTGAGATAATAAGCAATGTATCATATTAAAACAAAATATTACAAGCATTTGTGCAATAGAACAATTTCATGCCACTACTTGGATGTTTATATAGGTACGAGTCACTTGGTTCTTTTTATAAACCAAATAAAGAATCAATCAATAAATAAGTCATTTTAGTGCAAAAATTTATGTATAAATAGCCAGAATACAGTAACGATATCATAAAACAACTAACAAAAGATATTGAAGCTTAAATTCGGTTTTGAAAATATTTAATATATTTGATTAAAGGTTGCATTAAATTGGAAGTTGGACTTCACACACCCCTAACCTCAATCATGATTAAAGCTGGGTTGACACGGTCAGAGTAGGCTTGGACCAAGCTCCCTTGGATAGTTTAAAGCTGGATTGACATGATCAAAGTATGTTAGGACCAAGTACACTTGGACAGTTTAAAGCTGGGTTGACATGATCAAAGTATGTTAGGACCAAGCTCATTTGGACAGTTTAAAGCTGGATTGACATGATCAAAGTATGTTAGGACCAAGATCATTTGGACAGTTTAAAGCTGGGTTAACACAGAATCAAAGTATGTTAGGCCCAAGCTTATTTGGACAGTTTAAAGCTGGATTGACATGATCAAAGTATGTTAGGACCAAGCTCATTTGGACAGTTTAAAGCTGGGTTGACACAGAATCAAAGTATGTTAGGACCAAGCCCACTTGGACAGTTTAAAGCTGGGTTGACATAATCAAAGTATGTTAGGACCAAGCACACTTGTACAGTTTAAAGCTGGATTGACATAGAATCAAAGTATATTAGGAACAAGCACACTTGGACAGTTTAAAGCTGGGTTGACACAGAATCAAAGTATGTTAGGACCAAGTACACTTGGACAGTTTAAAGCTGGGTTGACATAATCAAAGTATGTTAGGACCAAGCACACTTGGACAGTTTAAAGCTGGATTGACATAGAATCAAAGTATATTAGGACCAAGCACACTTGAAACCATTTCTATATAATATAGTTTAACACCGTTGAACTTTGGTTTAGGTTATAACTTGGTGAATAAATTACTTAAACTTAGCAGGTTCCTAAAGAAATTTGAGTTTTTAATGACCAGGAGAGCGCTTATGGTGAGCCTCAAGCCTTGCCCAAGTTCACATTAAGTGAAAACTAAAGTATGTATATACCAACTGGAATTCAAACCCAGTTTATCAATGCTTATAGCTCCATAAATCATTGATTTTGAGTCTAATTGTAAAGTTGCGCAAGCCTACATGTGAACAAATAAACACCTAGACCATATTAAAAATATTTTACTTTTTTTTCCTCATCCTTGAAGACAGCGACATCTAAATTTGTAACAATAAGAGATGTGGGAAGATCTTCGTCATGTATAAGTTCGTCCAAGGTACGGGCACCATCATTATTTAGACAAGGTGCATCTCGTTGAAGCTCCAGCTCGATGTAATTCGGATGGACATTAGGTAAACCATCAACTTCGTTTATGATAATGTCATTTTCATCATTCGACATTGCTTCATCTGAATCGACAGCCATACGCCCCTCAGAATCTTCCATGACTGATGTATTTTCAGCAAACAAATATTAAGTCAATGAACAAACACTCTAGAATAAAATAATAGGAAATTAGATCAATTCAAATTTGTGCAGAGAATCGTTGACTCGACTTAAATAATTTGATATTACTGTTAGATTGAATTGAAGTGAGCTAGGTTATAATGGAGCGAATGTCATTACCTGACACAACTATGACTTTGTTTATCTTAAAAATAAACTCATTATAAGTTAAGTCAATACTGTCATTAAGCTACAAAGTTTACTTAAAAAGTCCTGAAATGACGTCACCACAGCATTTATTTGTTTATTCTACCGGTGAATTAAAGTTTACCCAAGGTTGACTTATGAATACAGGTAAATTATATAAGTTGCAACCTTAAATTTGATTTCATACTTAAAACAGTTTTTACCTGACATAAACGTTCTGCTTCTTAGCAAATATTTCTACATAACGTCACAACCATTCAAATGTTAAATATTGACCTAGGTCTAAGATAATTGGATAATATCGGCAAACGATTGCAACGAAAATCAGAACCTTTGGCCTTTAAAATATTTTCAGCTCTATTTTGTTTTCTCTTCATTCAGGAAGGCCAAGACAAGTGCATGTATTTTAAAAAAATATTTTAAATATTATATAATATATATGAACGATAAATAACATATTAATGAAAAATTGTGAATAAATATTAATGATATAGTTTAGTCCACTATCAACCTCAAACAACTGTTTCAATGAAACAAAAATTTAAGTGACTTAAAGTTATGGAGTTGTCCTTCTTGAACGAGTTTGATTTGTTTTTGTTGACATGCTGGTTGACAACATGGCGGTTATTGCTGCTGTTGGATCTATGATAGTTGATGAAGCCGAAAAACCTGTAGATAGAGAAAAGGTAACATTTTTAATAACTAGTTAAAAATACCAATACATACTCTACAAGGCTATTCATTATTTCTTAAAGTTAATGTTTTGTTTATAGGTTAACCAATTATTTGACCAGTCTCTAGGGCTGTATCTGAATAGATTATTTTATGCGCTTGCGCTGTAGCCTTGATACGTATCCACGATAGCTGCATTGGAAATAACGTGCTCAAGTGTAGATCTGACCAAATAGTCACGAAGGATGCCGATGCATCCCTCTTCACGTCCTTAGATCCAAGGATGGAAGCTACACGTCGTGGATACGTCCTAGTTCGACCTTAGTGCGGAGTTTGACCGGCAACTGTTAAATTATTTTATTTGCCTGTCATTTGTCAATAATAAAGACAATAATTGGTTTATTACATGTTCTTGATTCTGAGTTTCAATAATTGCCATTAATAATAAATTGATAATCTACGATTAGCATTTAATATTGCCAAAACTATCAAATTGTTTCTCAGCATTATGTACGATAAACAAAGGTTGCAAAGAATAATATCAAATGAAATGGTGCAAATTTTACGACCAACAATTTAAAACACCAATTTTAGTACGCCGGGATAGTTTTCTTTAGGGTTAATAGATGGCGTTTACATAGTTTCTAAAATCATTGCTAGAAAGCAACACTGCAGACCCAGGGATGTCGCAAGGTCGTTGGCGTTCGATTAATTTGATGTAGTCTTTGTTTGGGAAGTGGGTGGTGGGAGTGCATTCATCAAGACTGCATCTCACGGATACTTGGACTATTTTGATAGAGCCTAGGAAAGTCATTTGTTTTCCATACAAGCATCCTTGTTTATTGCTTCGCAAACAACGCAGGATAAATTTTATCTGTCCCAAATGTTATCAAATATGCATTCATATAGGCTTATTTGTTTACTAGGGGTACATCTGTGTGTCCACTCATGTCCTAATTCCTAGGTCTGAATCTAGATCTCATTCATATTAATTTTTCTTTCAAAATCGAGGTATAGCATGCCTGCTTATTATCTTTTAGTGTGTAAGACTAGTCTTAGATAACTAGGCACCAGTACATATTTTATATATTAGCTCTAAGGGCTTGACTGGTGGAATTCACTCAACCACTCATACAAATTTTAAGCTAGGCCTACTCAGTGGCAGACTGTGATCTTTATTTTTGGTGGGGCCAGTTCAAAGCGTAGGCCTATCGGTAATGATTTTTTTCTCACTATTTGATAAGATATTAAATTAAATTCATTTAAGCTTTCTTAACTGTCAAAAATCACTAGAATTACAAAATTACAAATCATATCTACAAACAGAAAGAATAAAAAGAAAAGGTTTTGAATCAAGCTTACCAAGTGATGACACTACTTGTACAAAAGTTGACAGTTCATGAGTACCACAGTATTTTAAGCGTTCTCTAACCTGCCTAATATATATATGCCTATTTATTACACTTGTTCATTGTGTTTTTGGACTGAAATTTTTGATCACGGAATCTATCTGTGATGCAATATTTACTGTTCCGAATGTTTTAGACTTAAATACCTTTTCCAAATGAATTCCTTATTCCTCATGTTTTTTAAATTCTTTTACATTAAATGTTTAAGATTCTTACAGCCAACCGCTGTCCACAACCCCTCACCACCAAATAATAAACAATAAAAACAAACTAAACTCTGTTTTTCTTCACTTACAGTTAAACACAATTGTTTGCGAAACAAAGCACTAGATAAAGGTATATTTTTCTTGCCTTCCCTTTGCATAAATGTAAATTCATTAGGCTGATGTGCTCCTAACCGTTTAATTTTCAGTTTTTCTTGCAGTTTTAATGAATAAAACAAAGTTTATGGTAAATAATTAATTTAATTCCTTTTAATTAATCATTTCCATGCGCCCAAAAAAACTATAGACTACTTTTATCTTTATAGGGCTGGCCCAATACGTTACTGTAAAGCTGGCACCTGAATTGTAGAGGGATTGACCTTGAGAGACAACTCACAATGAGTGTGGCATCTCTGAGAGGGCCTGTCAGAGCTGGCCCTGCTCTTCTTCTATATTAAGTCGTTAGAACGATGATACAGTCCTTGCGTGATGATTTGGAGCTAGGAATGAATAATTTTGACTTGAATACTGTATAACAAAACCAATAATTCACAGCGTGTAGAGAATGGTGTTCCACTTTTTCATGTTTTTTTCCTAAAATAATTTATAGGAAAAAAAAGAAAGAAAACAAACGTTGGAAAATGTTGGTGGGGCCGGGCCCCTATGGCCCCTAAGGATCCATGGGCCTACTTATAAAGAAACTAGACCAGTTTACGTTTGGCATGCATTTAGCCTCATACGGTAGACACAACAAACAACTTGAAAAGGTAGAAATTCGAATGTCCAGCTTTTTAAAATGATCTTTAAATCTCTGGAAAATAATTCAATTTGATTTTAAGTGTGAGTTTTCATTAAAATTTGATACAGGGAGCTTCATTTTAAAATTTAACAAAAGTTCAAGTTAGGTTATGTCTTTTAGCAATCTTTTGATACATACTAGGCCTACACAGTTTCGAGTTAGTTTTTTTTATATCCATTTCAAAAACACATTAAAAAATTACAGTATGAATTCAGTTGTTTACTGATTAAAAAACGAGCATAGTAAACTAAAGTGTTCATTTTTTCTTGAAACTTTCAGTGACAGTAGCATGACATTTAAATATTATATAATACATCCTACATACGTGTTCTTTTATTTATGTTAACCGACAGTTTCAACAAATTAGTTCTGAATGAGGAGCAGACTGCACTTTGTTAAAAGATCTACAAACAGTTTGTATAAACAAACGTTGGAAAAATGTTTGTGGGGCTGGGCCCCTATGGTCCCTAAGGATCCATGGGCCTACTTATAAAGAAACTAGACCATTTTACGTTTGACATGCATTTAGCCTCATACAGTAGACACAACAAACAACTTGAAAAGGTAGAAATTCGAATGTCCAGCTTTTTAAAATGATCTTTAAATCTCTGGAAAAAAATTCAATTTGATTATAAGTGTGTTTTTTAATTAAAATTTGATAGAGGGAGCTTCATTTTAAAATTCAACAAAAGTGAGGTTATGTCTTCTAGCAATCTTTTGATACAGACTAGGCCTACACAGTTTAGAGATAGTTTTTTTATATCCATTTCAAAAATGCATAAAAATTCACAGTATGAATTCAGTTCTTTACTGATTCAAAACGAGCATAGTAAACTAAAGTGTTCATTTTTTCTTGAAATTTTCAGCGACAGTAGCATGGCATTTAAATGTTATATAATACATCCTACATACGTGTTCTTTTATTAATGTTAACCGACAGTTTCAACAAATTAGTTCTGAATGAGGAGCAGACTGCACTTTGTTAAAAGATCTACAAACAGTTTGTATATCAAAAGTAAAGAAAAAGATTCATAGTGAGTAAGTAAAACTCTTTGTTGGCCATGATGGTGCGAATTTTATTTAGACTCTTTAGTACCAGTAACTGACTTGATTAAAACATTTTTATTTAATTAATATACATTTCAAACTGCACACATTTATATGACAAAATCAGACAAATGATCCCCTTACAATAAACGTCAGGCTACAATGAAAATATACTCTCAGTGCTCTTACACCTGTTCAAGGAGCGTTCTATTCATGTCTACATGTTTATATTTTATTTCAGACATGCCCCCTACTCCTTCGCGTATTTTGCAACACCGGACGTCACCACAACATCATGGACTACAACCGAGGAAACGTTCCAGCCAATGAACTTCAAATCTATACTTGGTGCGTGAAGGAAGTATTCTAAAATACAGTGGTTTGTTTCCACATCGACAAAAGGGAGGTCATGCATTAAGCATCTGAATTACGGTATCAACTGTTAATTATCTGTTTGTGTGATGTCCGGAAGTGCTGTACCAGTCTTAAACTTTGACCTTTCACATCTGAAGGGTACAGGAGATAAAGGGGAAGAAATCACACTACACACATTTTCCAGAACAACAGATTTTGTATTTCGAATCACATAAGACGGTAACCCAGAACCGACACTTAAAAAATAATTAAAATATTTAAATATGATAGAGACCTCTCTTAACCATAATCTAGAGTACATTAGAAAGGTCTAACAGATGGCAGCACTAACTCAATTTAGTTAAAAATAGACTTTCCCCCCTTTTCTCTTGTACCCTTCAATTTCAAGAACCACCGGAGGATTAGGAGTTTGAATCCTGGTAGAGTAATTCATGCAGAGCTTTAGTGGGTAGGATACAAATAATTTATCAGTATTGTCATGCCACCTTTAAAACAAGGAGAGCCAGGAAAATACG
>CABFOW010000592.1:0-29977 GCA_902141385.1 Timema californicum
TATGTCTACTAAATAAATCTATTGTGAAATTGAAATGTTAAGTTTTCTAATTTATATAGTAGTTGTAGAGAATTTTGGTACACACAGAGAATAGAAACCACATATTAAAATACGTTTATTTATACTTATAATTTATTATTTTAAATTGTGATATAAAACGTGCAAGTAGGCTCACTAATACACAATGTTAAAATAGAAATATAATATGAACATGTTTAAGGACTGACATTTCTTTTAAAAATTAAGCTATAACTTCTATATACACAATACTTTGAGCTATTGCCTGTTGATGATAATAAAAATGAAAGAAGAGTGTCACAGCATAAATCATTTGTTATTTGGATTTTTAAATCCTATCAAATCGTATTTTACGTTTTTTAATTGCATTTGGATCTCTTAACATTTTTAACCCATTTATTAGATTTACCCAATTTACCCATTCTACCCTGTTTGCACGCTTTACATATTCTTAAACGTGTTACCCTCTTTACCGTAAAGTAATAGAATTTTTGCATTCTTTTTCCCTTAATGCCCTATTCACCCTTTTTTTAGCATTGTTACTCTTTCTAAACCCCTTACGCTTTCTAGCTCTTAAATCTTTTTACCCATTTTTCTTTTTTATGGAAATTTAAATGTTTACATTTTTTAAATTACTTTTACCACTTTTAACTTTTATGATAATCACGATTTTTATGATTTAATTCTATTTTATTCTATTCTAATACTATTTTTTTATAAAATTTGCTCAGTTGTGCCTTTTTTCCCATTTGGGCATTTTACATTTTGGACATTTTTGGAAATTTTTGCAATTTTTTGCCTTTTGTCATTTTTGCACTTTTTGACCAGATTTTCTTTGACCACTTTTACCATGTTTGACCTGTTTGCCCTTTTTATCCCACTTTACATTGATTTCCCAGCTTAGCCCCGGATAAATACTTTAGTGTAAAAAGAGCAAATTTTTTAAAACGCGTTAAAGAGGGTACAAAGGGTGTAGGATGTAAAGGGTGCAACGTTCATGACAGACAGACACATACACTCTTAATTTTATTAATATAGCGACTATAACGAAAACGTTGCGTTAAGCTAATTATAACAAACATTAAACTTTACATCAACAACAACTAATTTGTCGCTTATAAACTGAACATAAAATGCAGAATGCATTCATTTAATTCATTCCTTTCCTTCCTTGCAAAACACACCCACACCCACACATACCCATACTCTTATCACCCCTAACCTTTGAAGAATTGAGCAGAGCGTATATCACCAAACCAAACTATCGCGAGGCAGTAAAACCACTTAATTTATTGCGGCCACAAGTTCCACAGAATTCGTACTATCACCCTATTAAATAATTGCCTGGTTAATTAAATGTGTGAAAGGCTACGGAGGCTAGTAAATTGTGAGACGGTGCACCTAGGGGGATGGGATGGGTCAACATAACGGACGAAGGGGTGACAAAATGAGGTAGAGAGTGCATAAAACCATAAAATTAAAGTGATTAGTTTATTTTTGTAATTATTTTTGATGAAGGTTTTTATATTAGTTCTGTTCCATTTCTGACTTCTCACGTTCCCGTTATCTTACAGGTAGAGAAAGTATTGTGATCGTCAAAAAAGTCGAGCTCAATTATTTGACGTTTCATGAGCCCCCGAATCAAAAAAAGGGGCTTTTGACTTTCCGTCTGTCTGTCTGTCTGTACCTCCAAATAGAGCCTAAACTGTTTTACCGATCAGGTTAAAACTTGGTATCTAGGGTTTACATAGGGTTGCCCCAAGTGTTTTTTGGAATTTGATATCCAACCCTATAATTAAGGGTAGTTTACCGAAGTGCAAAAAGAGAAAAAGTCGATTTTATTAAAATCGGCTCAAACGATTTTGATTAAATTTCATTTCTAAACATTTATAAATATTTCAAACAAAATGGCTTATCTTAATACTTCGGAAAAATGATTTTAAAGGTTCCGGTCTGATGCGTAAATTATATTTTTTTTTATAATATCTCCTAAACTATTTGAGATATGAAATTACTTATCGTTACAAATATGCAGGTCTCTTTACAAAACTAATATTTTATAAGAAACATATTTTTATAAAACCAATAAATTTCAAGCTATACGTACATATATATATTTTAACTTTTCGAACACAAAGGGTAAAAGTATTGCAACCGCAAATAAAAATATAACTTGAAATGTTGATTGATGTTGAAATCCAAAGACCCCCAAACTCCAAAAAGTGGTCTTTGCAATTACGTATGTCCGTGTTTCTGTTTAAACTTAAAATTAAGATAGTTTAATAAATGGCGAAAAGAGAAAAATAGATTCTCAAAATCGACTCTAATGGTTTTGATTAAAATTCGTATCTAGGTGTTGATTAAGATTATAAATATACTGGATATTTTCATTTTACCATGAAAATGAATTTTAGGGTACTTTACAAAAGCAGAAACTTCCGTATCTCAGCAACTACTTGATATATTAAATAACTTATCATTGCAAAATTGTTGTACTATTAAAAATAAAAAAACTTTTATTTGAAATATATTATTATAAATCCAACACTTTCTGAGATATTGGACTATATATTAATACAATTTTGTTAGCCCTAGTTGTAAAGAGATACTACTTAAGTTGTAACGCAATGATTCTACAATGCCATAGAGTAATTAAAATATGAGTGTCTCTCAAAAAGTGTATGTGGTTTTTCCTTAACCCTCTTATGAGAAATTTTTGTACAACAATGATCTATATCTATTTTAGACTCAATAGTCAATATTTACATTTTTTATTGGTCAAAATTTAAAAATGAGAAATTTAATAGCAATGCGATTACATGAAGATGTACAACACCTAATAAAATGTCGAAAACTTTAGCCGGAAGTTGAAATTTTAATACTAAGTGTTGACCCTTGTAGACCCAACATTGATCTTATTTTTCGGTCCAATCATACAAATGAGGACATTAATTCTTTAAAAACAAAACTATAAAATTTAAAACCAGGACTAACAAAAATAGTTTTACATAAATAAGTATAGTGCAATTTATGCTTGGGTTCGCTAGTGGATATTATTTCGTTTCACATATATTACGAGTTTTTAGTAAATATTTCAATTTTCAAACAATAGAGTGAGAAAGTCCGTGTGGAGTTCCGTAACATTTATTTTAAATGGAAATGTATATTTATTTGTACATCAAATAATACAAACAAATATATATTTTCAAGGGGAGATAAAATAGAGGTAAGTTACAAAATCGAATTTCAATTTTTGGAAACCACATTACAAGAAACATGTGGATGTTGGCCCATTTTTATCCACAGAAAATTTTAGTGAAGTTAAGATAGTGAATGAAAAAATAAATATAATAAATAGTTTTTATTCGATTTAGACGAAGTTAAACATATTTAACTACATGTCAATTAGAGCGCGAACGTTTAATTCACGTTTTAATTAAGTATGATCTTAGTAATTGCAATTCTTTAGCCAATTATTTCTCATTGCTGGTAACTCAGCCCGTAAACAATATTCGAGGTGGGCATCAGTTAGTTGAGATTTGAATTTAAATTTTACGTTGTTAAAGGGTGAAACAAATCTTCAAACAGTTAAATTCAAGCGACTTTTTATTTTTTATTGTATGCTTCACTTTTTAATACAGAAAACTTATTTTAGTCATTTAGATTAAATCAATTTTCACCTGCTTGAATGAGCCAGTTGATTAGTCAAACTCCTCGGCTGGTGACATGGCGTCCACGGGCATTTGCTTTGGGGACCACTCGGCTATTCAATTTTCAAACCGTAACCATTCAACAAATTATGCAATTTACATATATCATTCTTAATTCTGTGATCCGCGTTTTATAGTTCATTAGGTGTATTAGCGCACCCGGCGTATTTTCAGCGAACGTCCCGTGTTCTGATCCTGACCAGCTCGGCGTACGCCTTGATCGTTCTAGATATGCGTGTGTTAGTTGTTTGTGGGCGTTATATTGCAAATATGGAAGGTCTAGGGGATCGCTGAAATATAAAAGATTCGCGATTGAGCTAAGAAAGAGGTTAACAACATGATTTGTGTGGAGTGTGAGGACGAATGGATCTGAGACGCGGATAAACAGAGAGAGCGAACAAAGAAGGAGAGTGGTGAAGTAAGAAATATACAAACGGGTTCAGGAATGAGGAGGTGTTGAAGAGGATAGGAAAGAAGAGGAGCCTGATGGAGATGATAAGGAAGAGATAAAGTTCTTGTTTGGGTCACACACTAAGTAAGGAATCTTTAATGAAGATGATCATGGGGGTGAAGATAGAAGGAAAAATAATAAAAAGGGGGTGTGGATTGCTAACAGATATTAATAAAGGAAGAAACTACAATAATATGAAATAAAACACTTAGGAAGGACTGAGGAAAATGGTGGATGTCATGTTGATACCTGTCTCAGGACAAATTTGAGCTCCAACCTCTATATTACCGCTAAGCCATATTAGACAATTTATCCAAATATGATTCAGATACAACTGATTTCCGTAATTATAATTATTCATCTCCTAAGCTTCGCCTTTCATATATACTTAATTGTATACCTTCGCTTTCTTTCATCTTGATTTGATTGGAATGTACACTATATTAATTAAACTATTTGCGGTATAAGGTTACAGCCGAGTCACAGATAGTTGTGATATCAATGATAGCTTCTTAGTAGCCGATTATATCCACACATCCTTAATAGACTTTGCCTTAAAATGTGAGTGAAGAATTACACTGAGCTTGAGATGCTATGTCCAGGTGTCATTTTTCAATTTATTCGAATATAATTCAGATACGGCTGATTTGCGTAATTATAATTAATTATTAATCTACTAAGCTTCATATTTCATATACACTTAATTATTCTCTTCCATACTAGAAGAGGCTAAACTTTGTGTCCACATTCACACCGTTTGTGGTTTCAACTCTGTTCTTTAAATTATTGTTCAGTGTCAATAAGTCACATTTGAATACAAAGATAATGTAATGAAGAACATTGTAAAGTTTGGATTATTTATTCCTACGGGCCATATAGAACAAGTGGGTGAAGGAGTCAACATCGTCTGGTTTGGTTTTACCAACGACGGAGAAATTTGGGATTCAAAACTTAAGCCTAATTGATATTGGAGTAATATGACCACCTTTAGAAATCTAATATTTAAACCTCTTCAAATTACTTTACTTAATACTGTCATTTTATTAACTTCGATTGATGTTAATACATGAGCCCATAACGGACATTATAGAAAATAAGTATTAATAAATACTTAAAGGGTTATTTTTTTACAGCTATTTTAGGAATTTACTTTATTTTACTTTATGGGCTTATTAATATTTTAACTCCCATTCACTATTTCTTATTAAATATACCGATCAACCTTTTTTCCTCACAAGAGAATTTAATGGAATTCACGTAGTCATAGGAAATACTTTGCTTCGTGCTTGTTTAATTTGAGATTATTTATTTAATTTCTCTTTAAATATAAACCTAAATGGCTTTTCCTTCTTCCTACACGCAAATATGTGTATATTTTCTCTAAGTGTCATATTCTTTACCTATTCATAATTAATATAAATATAGGAATATCCTGGACGTGTAGTGAAACACATTAGTTTTTTTTGTTTTAATTCAACTTTGCCTAAATTTGGATGAAGACATTTTAACGGAAATGAGATATATTTTCTTGACGAAGATGCTCAAAGAAATAAACCTAAGGGGCTTTTTTCTTTTTTTCTTGAACATCAACAGCAATTAACATTCAGACAGCATACTTTTTTTGTATTTTCCTTTCAGTTTTTCTAGCACGCTCTAATAACCACGAGTCCCTTTTACTTCCCTTGTACACAGATATCGCTTTGAAAAGTGAACATTAATAGAAGAAAAAAAAAAAAAAAAAAAAAAAANATTAACATGTGTCTTTTTTTTACAAGGACTAATTATTATTCAAGCGAAAAATAAAACAAGTTACTTTTTACCATAATGTCTGTATACATCTCATAATTATACGAGTGTTACTTTTTAATTATATTTTTTGTTTGTATCTTTTCTAAATAGCTTTTCAAGAGCCCAACTCACTGCCGATGATTCCGGGGCATTAATTACTTGAGCCTAGTGGCAAATTTCATAAAAGTGCAATCTTTTGGATTCTTTACTTTACAACAGCACCATTGTGATTAGTGAAATAGTTATTTTCAATTTTGTTTTGCGTTTTTAAATGCGTTTAAATATATTTACAGGTCTCCATTCTACTTCTTTCTAACAAAGATTGCAGGAAACCACTGCATCGCGATATGACGTCTGCATACGAACTCGATTCCGCTAACAGTGGTTGAGAAAGCAGGTTGTCGGAGCTCGGCCCCGGGTTGGTGTACTAACTCCGGTCTAGCTTTTTTTTTAGCACCAAGACTTACTACCTTTTCAGGTTATATGCATATGTACTAATTATGCTAAATGAGTTAGGAGAGAGTAAGGTTGAATTTAGATGAAGTGTACCCATATTTGGTTGTAAGGAGATTGGAAACAATTTTGGAAACTCCCCACCCCACTCAGTACACCCCACCAAGGCTCAAACCCCGATCTACCTGTCATCGGTAGCTTAGTCTAACACGAGAGTGACGTATTAGACTTTGCGGCCACCGAAGCAGGTCCGGATGTTAGCATTGCACTCCGGGTGGATATAAATGTTTTCTTAAGGTGAACGAAATACAGCAAGTGATGGATAGTATGACAACACATTCCTAACCTGTCTTAACCAAACCTAATTTATGGTAAAACACGATAACATCCTAAAGGAACTTAAACTAATACAAGACACAACACGATACTAATTCTGTACAGAATGATGTGGAAAGGTTTTGGTTGGTTCTTAGGGCCGAGTTCATGTTCTTGACCGCAGTCAAAATAATACTGATAAAGGATTGATGGGTCTGAATTGATATTTTACCAATTAGAGGTCTGGTTCAACACCTATATTACCCATCCAAGTTAGGTGTTATCCGTGGGGTGAGATAGGCTCTTAAGTTAAGTTGTTAGACAATAATATTAAATCATAATGATAAAATTAGTTAATAAAAACAATATTATCTTATTTCTTTAACCTATTATTTGACCAGCCAAGTTAGAATGTCGGAGAGGTGTAGGGCCTTCTAAAGATGATTTTTCACTCTTACTCCCCACAAATACAGGTACACTTTTTCTAAATTCTACATTTTATCATCCCTACTTATTGTTTTTGAAAGATTAGGACACGATTTCCGGCCACATGTGCTGAAAGTAATTTTTCCTAAATGTTTTTACACTCTCCTTCCACACAAATGAGGGCACACTTTATCTAAATTAAACCTCTACTACCCATAAAAAATTAGTTAGTACATATATGTATAGGTCAAAAGTGTGGTAAGACGTAGCTAAAATTAAAAAATTCAGTCCCTATTTTTATTTGAAACTACAAAGCTATTAAACGTTTCCTACTCTATTCCCGACATCTCAAACAGCTTCTGTCCTAAGCAAGTATCTTTCAACTTCCCCTCTTTATCCATACCCCTCCCCTCGCCCACACCAAGTGTTTGTGGCGTATAACTGGAAAGTGAAAGGAAGGGAGAGATGTATAGCCCTATTCTATGAACTTTCCGAAAATAACCTAAGGCTATGATGACCTAAAACGAGAGGTGTGCTTCAAAGCGAACTTAGCCTCCAGCACACATTGCATTCCAATTTCTGGAAACGAAAGAGATGTAGAGACGTATTGCGCCACAGAAGGTTTTGTTTGAAAGTAAACTTGTATAGCCCTATTTTGAGAAGGGAGGGGAAGAGAGGGAAGGTAGAACTGTCAGATTTAAGTTTTTGAAAGTAGGAGTGAGAGCCCTGTGATACCCTCATACTTGTCAAACGTAAGTCGAAATATATTGAGGATTGCACGAGATCAACAAATGAAATTGAGTTGGAAAAATCTTACTAAATTGAAGAGTATTTTTCGCGTGTGTGTTTATAGAGAATGACATTGAAACGAAATGAACACATCGACCCAAACTAGTTTTTGGTTTTATATAATAATATTGATTATTTGTGAACCGACGTGTTACCTGATGGCCGAGCCAAAGCCTCACTATAGTATGAAACATTTTATAGTTAGCTATTTTATTTGGTGGTCCAGTTATTAATATACCATCTGAGATATCCGTTTTTTAGCAGAGCTATTTAATCTAGTGGGGTAAGGATGAGTAAGGTTTAACCAAATTGAGATGAAGAAAAAATGGGCCCTTTAGAAAGGAGGCGAGGGGGGTTAAACCCATCACACCTAGAAATAATTCGAGCCCTGAATCACCCATCACTAGCAAACCATACGAGATCGACGCCTTTGTCTACACGGTCATCACTGTGGGTATATGAAACTTTAAACTGTGATAAAATATATCTATTTTTTTTAATCTTCAACTTGAATTGAATTGGAAATATTTTAACTATAAATTCGCGAAATAAACTATTAAGAATCTTTGCAAGTTAAATAATGGATGGAAAACTTAAATATATAAAATAATGCAGGTCGACATGAATGTCAAAAACTATGCATAGGTCCATATGTAATTTAATGAAGTATTAGTTCGTATTTATATACATTATTTGCCATGATATATCTAACATTCGAAAATCTTAAAACTATATAAATATATTGCTTAAAAGTTATATTAAGTTTGAAAAACTAAAAAAAAAAACACCTTTTAACCCAGTAGACTAATGTATACCCTGCACTATTATTATTATTATTATTATTATTATTAGCACCGCGTCTTACTACCCGTTCGGGCTATACGCACTTACGCTAATGTGAAATGGTAGGGTGATTGTGAGATGAAATGGAGGACCTACAGTTTAACGTGGAATCCGAACCACGGCGGAGGCCTGGCATTCCCCACATTCACAAGATGTCTTGTCAGAGGTGAAGGAAGGGTTTACCCTGCACTAAACTAATACAAATTTTGTTCTTAAAGCAAATAAATCAATCAGAAACCTATTCCATATTTGGTTTGTCTCTAGTGTTTGTTTAAAGTTTTCAAAATGGAAAATCATACGTCTAACTTTAAATAATAACTCATTTTTTACGTTAAACTTATATCCAAAGATTGTATTGGTATTTACATTTCCTTTTGACTCCTTAGGGAAATAATAACTGAACATAATGTATACACGATGTTCATAAGACAACCAA
This sequence comes from Timema californicum, assembly GCA_902141385.1. Taxonomy (NCBI): domain Eukaryota; kingdom Metazoa; phylum Arthropoda; class Insecta; order Phasmatodea; family Timematidae; genus Timema; species Timema californicum. The sequence goes on from CABFOW010000592.1 coordinate 9,230, forward strand.
TGCAGCCTTCATTAAGTGAATTAATAGTAATATGGAAAGCAAACTCTCATTGAGTTACATAATGATGCCACAAGTAATCCCCCCCGCACCCCGAATTTTGAAACGTGCAAGTAGTGTTTAGCTACCGTATTTTTCTCATCTCGCACACAATTTCTTAATTTTGAAACTTCTGAGCTGCGAAGGCTGACGTCACACGATCGAATAGCGAATGGATTCTACTCGCCAGCCTCACACCATGCGAGACAGGGCTTGTCTGTAGACTAGAGCATAATATAATAAAATGGATGACATCCCCCTCTTCGGTTGCAGACTTCTGAGAGTGATTTTGTTGAAATAACCCTACAATTGTACAAAATAGGTTTACAAAAGGAAAACAATACGATTGCTTTGTACACTTTATTCAATCCTTCAATAAAAATATTTGTTTGAGTGAATATATAACAATATATTTTATTTTTTTCAAATTTATCCAACCGTCACTTTGGCATATCTGTAACACATCCACCATTTTTAAAAATGTCGTCAAGAAAAATTCAGCCTTAATAAGCAATGTCTACCCAATATAACCTACTCATGTAATTATCCAAAAACACAAATAAAAAATTAAATTCTCTGGACAACAATTTTTTATGGAGGTATATCATGGGGACAGGACTAGTTCTCATAATATAAAATTTGTGTGTTCAAATCCTGTCATCAATTTTTTTTAAATTTATTAGAATTTAAACTTTAATTTTTAATGATTGTATTAGTAAGCATATAATTTGTTTTAAATATTTTTATTGAAGTATACAAGGTATTCGAGCCCACGTAAGAGTAGATTACCATAATATTCTTCTTTAAAATTAATTTAACAAAGAAGTAAATTAAAAACAGTACACTAATTTTGGAATTTTATATTTAGATGATTATTTAAAAATTAAATTAATGGGTTCTAAGACGTAAAAATATACACATTTAAAAATAAGGAAAAGCAATCTATTAATTATTTGCATAGTAAAAACTTTTAGGGCATATTTATGTTTTAAAAATAAGTGCGATTTTTTTTTTTGCTGAATGCTAATTATTAAAAATTGATTTAAATTCATACGAAAAATTAAAACATTATTCTATAGCTTGGATCAATCCCGTGAATTTATGAGTTTCAAACAAGCACGCTACTTAGTGAGCTAGAGTGTATAGTGATTCTATAAACGGTTTAACTTCTAAACATATAACCAAAGAAAATTTCGATACAGGAAACAATTGTAAGATGGTTTCCTCATCAAACCAAACAAATCATTTTACTTGATTCCCTCGATACAATAATAGTGTTTACTTTAAGTTACGTTTCTTGTATAATGATGTTTTGTGACATCCCACCACTTAAATCCTTTGGCACGTCATGGTTTGACGGTGTTGTCAGATTGAAAATTCAGTCGTATGCGAAACAACACTACACCAACTCGCACGACAGTAGAAACCTTTCAAAATTAGTTCTGTTTTGGTACAGTCGGTGATTTGTGAGTTTGCTCGCTAACGAGTATTTTCGAAAGTTTCAAAATTATGGGTCCAGGTTATTCTGCCCATTCACACTAATTGTACTAGTGGAATAGAAATGAGGTAGGTAAAATTTGATGAGTTTTCTCACATCTACTTGGAGGAAGGGTGACACTGTTTAGAGAGAAAAAATATCCTCAATATATTATTATTTTTATTAATATTAGCACCGCGTCTTACTACCCGTTCGGATTATACGCACTTACGCTAATGTGTAATGGTAAGGTGATTGTGAGATGAAATAGGAGGACCTACAGTTTAACGAGGGATCCGAACCATGGTGGAGGCCTGGCATTCCACACATTCACAAGTTGGGATTAATACACGTCTTGTCAGATGTGAAGGAAGGGTTTGGCAATTAGATAAATCTGTGCTGGGACCAAGGATTGAACCCCGGACCTCCAACACAGAAGTCTGACACTGAAACCTTATTCCTAGACCGCCAGGTCACCCATCCTCAGTATAGCCAACCGGGCTTTGAGTCCAGATCTCCCCGTAACTGGAAGTCAAGTCTCATGGAAAGGAAAGCGATTTAAGGTCCTTATTTTTACAGTTTGTATAGAACAAAAGTGTTGGACCAAATAAATAAAATATCAGCAAATAACCGATATTTTATAATGATATATTATAGTTAAAAGACGTTATCTACCTGTAATATCAGGGTGTCACCCGCATCTCTGGTTGCATGGTTTATTGCAACACTTTTGTGCTATATTGTATTAATAGTGAAGAAAATTGTCCCCTTGGTGTGGTGGTAAGGGCGCCTGGCTACGATTCTAGGGGTCCCAAGCTCGATACTAGACTGGTACCTTGGATATATTTCCCAAAAGGGGAATTGTCCCAACGGTCACTAGGGTTTGTTTGATTAGCCGTTAAGCTAGGTTTAAGTTATTCTACTGGTTCTACACCCTAATACTTACTATCACTATCATGTCATCTGATCGGAACATGGAAAGGATGTACGATTCCATTCGGGTGTCCCCAGGGCAATGGCAAATTAATACTAGCTAATCTTTACACTACTGGTCTACGAATGATATAGCCCAGACACGCAGTATTATTTATTATTTTATATCAGTGAAAGAGATCAGTGGAGATCACTGACTTATACCACTCTCCTCACTACTCTATTAGCGTAAATAATAGACACACACACACACACACACACACACACACACACACACACACACACACACACACAGTAAACTTGTATAATGTTATTGATTAGATATGTTGAACTACATTGGCAATAAGCCGAGTAATGGATTCATGAGGACACATGCCATATTAAATGAAATTAAATACTGATAAAGCCTCCGTAAGAATAGAGAATTACAAAATATCCTTAATTAAAAGATCTGCTCCTCGCTAATTGGTCAAAAGAATATAATGACTAAGGAAAAGCCGACGCCTTTCAAGTTGGTGATTGATGTACCGAACCTTACGTACGTGGTTTAGAAACCACGCGTGGCAATGGGTCCCGGGTGTCACGCGCAACATGAAACAGTCTGTCACGTGAGTATAAAACTGGGACACGTTAGTTAATGTGCGGGATAGTGGAATGATAGTTTACATGCTTCTTTAAGTCTTTAGTTAACATAATGCAAACACCATCACATTTATCGAAGCCATTTCTGTAGACTAATAGCGTTGTTCAATAAATAACATCAAAACGCATTTCTAAATGTCTCGTGTTGCGCACCCATCTACTTCCATCAACATTATTTTTTTTACATCCATTACTGTTTCCTGCCTGTGGCCTAGGCCAGTTTTTTTTTATTCAAGCCATATATTTTACACTGCCGGCTTGCTAGGCCTGTCGTAGCTTCACATACCTTATAATATAACTTATGACTAGGATAGGCACAGCATCCAGCCCCAAGCCGTTAATTTATCACTGTGAAAGTGCTCTCCCACATTTCACCAACGATAAATTTTTCAGCCTTGCAAAGAAATGAACCCGGGACTCTTAGCTCAGTAGAGAGACACGCTACCGACTGAGCTAAGGTGTGGGATACTTCCATCAACCTGACAAAACAAATACGATAGGGATTCCCGAGGTAGTGACATGTACAGGGTGGGGCAGAGACCATTTGACAATCTATGCTGAGGAACGTTATGGTCAACGTGCTGAGGTTTACCTGACGTCCGGTAGTGCTCACCTGAGATGACATTATCTTCAAAAAGTGAAAAAATGTAGTATTTGATTTTGCTTTATCTATTTCGTAAATATTTATTTTTTAATCAGTGTTAATTTTCAAGTTACTAATAGTCTAATAATTGTTTCGGTCCCCACCCTGTATATACATCCATTCCCACCCTGTATATACATCCATCCCGAACGAGTGAGAAACCAAATGATATTTTATCGACTTCAAAACTATGCCATCTGAGTAAAGTTAGGCTTTCTGTTAGAGCACTGCATAGCAGAAGGTTTTCTCTTTAATGTCAATGAACGTTCGTTTGAAAATGTCCATCAGTCATATGTTAAACCAGCCGTGATGTGCCAAAGGGGCCAAGTAAATAGGAAAGGGGTGTGTGGTGGTTGTTTTGGACGGGAAACATCTTCATGACCAGCCACAATAAATGGCGTTATTCCAAATGGCTGTATGTTCCTTATTTATCACTCACTAGTATTATTGAGGTTTATGATCTTTGATTGTTGAGGCTTTTATTGCTACCAATAAGAGTTAAGGGAGATGGGCTAAGGATATCTTTCTTAAAATTATAATATGAAAAGATATAGTTTCAAAATATAAACTTATTGTGTTTCAGTAAATTAATGTTTGTTTCAGTTGTAATGTATTTGTATTTCATTCACAGGAATTGACGAAAAAGTAATTGGACAAGAGAGTGATAAAATAAAAGTGGAGAAAATTGGAATGAAAAGCAGAAAAAAAGATGGAGAAAAAGAAGAGAGAGAAACGTAAATCAGTAAGAGAAAAATATGAAACTCGAAATTGAGAGAAAATGTAGATATCCTTTTTCTTTATGGATATATATAACATAAAAAGGGAGAAAAATGCTTATGCTTATGTTCCCCTTTACATTCACATTATCTTACTTTATCTATAGTTTTCTATATTCATCTCGTTCTCAATGTATTCTTCTTCTCCTCTCTCTCACTCTCTTTCTCTCTATATATATAGAGTGAGAAATATAGATAGATATGTTATATAGGTATCAGTTTTCTTTGAAATGTATTCGAGATAGCATATACCTATAAGAAAGGATAAATAATTATATATATACAAGGAAAATCAGTTTTTCCAATAAGTGATGCATGCACAAAATTAAAAATCTATATAAGAATTTATATATTTTTCTACAATAATTTATAAATATCTCCATGTAAGGTTATACACCTGAGAGAGAATATATCTCTCCAATAAATTATATATTTCCCTAATAAAGTATATAATATATCGAATACAGAGATACGATATAGCGCCCCTTGAAAGTATATACACGTTTCTGAGAATGATATAAGTATATATGTTACTGTGAACGTGCTGAATTCGTTATTTTATAAAATAGCCAGTGAATTATTAGAATCACCGAAAGCGATGGATTATTTAACAAATAATAAGATGTATATATAATTTTACCAGTGATTTTATATATTTTTCAATACAGTATGGTGATAGTATGAAGCTTGAACTGTATTAGTTGCATATACCTTTGATTTTATAAAATATCTACTGTATGTGGATAAAAATGTAGAACATAAATCCAAACTAGCCTAAACTAACATAGTCTAACCAGACCTAAGCTAAAATAAACTTATCTAAGCTTGTCTAAACTAGCCTTAATAACCTAAACTAACCTAACCAAACCTAATATTTACGTAACTTATTAACAGTCACTGGTGGTAGATGGTAATTTTGTAAGCTAACCGGTAATTTTTTTAAATATCCGGTGAGTATGTGAAATAATGAATACATTTTTTACATTCCCCAAATAACCAGTGGCTTTATATAATCACCATTGACTTTACAAACTTATCACATTAACCATATTCACTGTAGGATATATATTTCCAAGAAGTATATATCATATATATTAACAAGAAGGATTTATATTAGGGATGTAAGAAGCTTCTAAAGTTCAACTTGGCTTCTAAACAAACATCAGCTTTGACTTCACTTCAAAACAAATTATGACTTCGAAGCTTCGCCAATAAAAAATATTGACCGATAAAATATTCCATTTATGTTCAATTATTGCCGTCCTGTGCTGTTTTGTACATTAAAAGTTAATATTTAAATGGGAATGATCGTAATAAATTGAATTGCATGTTGTGATAGTAACTTGATTTGTCAGAGTAACACAAAATATCACAAACAACTGTGCAATCATTAGTATTATTATTATTATTAGCACCGGGTCTTACTACCCGTTCGGGTTATACGCACTTACGCTAATGTGTAATGGTAGGGTGATTGTGAGATGAAATGGAGGACCTACAGTTTAACGCGGGATATGAACCACGGTGGAGGCCTGGCATTCCCCACATTCACAAGATGTCTTGTCAGAGGTGAAGGAAGGGTTTGGCAATCAGATAAATTCGTGCCGGGACCGAGGATTGAGCCTCGGACCCCCAACACAGAAGTCCAACACCTTACCCCTAGACCACCAGGTCACCGACGAACATAGCAATCATTTCTCAAGTTATTTTAGTGCATAAAGTAATATAAATAGCCACAACATAATATTATTTCAAGCATAAAACAACCAAAAGAGAATATTCATACTTCGAGAATATTTAATATACTCTATTATAATTCGCCTCGAATTGAAAAATTGGACTTCGCACACCCATAATTTATATATAATTATATCCCCAGGAAGAATATATTTTAATATTTACAAGAAATGATATAGGCCTAAATCTGCAAGAAATTACATATATTATCAATCCAAGATAGGATATATTATTTATCTGAGAGATAATATATATATGCAACAAAGGATATGTCTCAAAGAAAGCAAAGGTGCTATAAGCGATGAGAGAGAGAGAGAGAGCAATATTCTAGATCCACCACTCACTGCGGGAAGAATGCCTGCTCCGACCAGTGTCCGGGGTGAGTTGCTTGCTCTTGCTCCAGATGGTGGATACGATGACGGTATAGCAGGCGGAGATGATGAGCGCCGGGACGACAAACAGCGTCACGGCGACAAGCGTCATGTACAGCTGCCACTGCCATGGCTCGGAGAAGTCGATCCAGCATTGTAGCCGGCCTGGACAAAACACAAAAGAGGTTGGTTTAGTTTTACAGATTTTCAATATTGGTGCTCTTTAAAAATAATAATAATAATAATAATAATAATAATTTTGGTGGTCAGAGTAAAATTTAACAATTTTATTATACATTAATCATAAATAATTATATAATTGTTATAGCTTGTGGCATTACAATACTCTGGTTTGATCCATATTATTATAATTATTATTAGCACCGCGTCTTACTACCCGTCCGGGCTATATGCACTTACGCTAATGTGTAATGGTAGAATGATTGTGAGATGAAATGAAGGACCTACAGTTTAACGTGGAATCCGAACCACGGTGGAGGCCTGGCATTCCTCACATTCACAAGATGTCTTGTCAGAGGTGAAGGAAGGGTTTGGTAATCAGATAAATCTTTAACGGGACCTAGGATTGAACCCCGGCCGCCAGCATAGAGGTCTGACACCTTACCCCTAGACCGCCAGGTCACCCCTTGATCCATATCAATCAGTAAATGATGAGTACAGTGTTTAAAAAATAAGTAAAATTAAATGTTATTAATACAAACCAGATAAAGAAATAATTTTTGGTCAATAGACTTAAAACAAAATTAATCAAGCTTTTTACTGGATATTAGTGACCTGGTGATCTAGTGGTAATGTAATAGACTTCTTTGCTGGGGGTACGGGGTTCAATCCTCGGTCCTAGTACAAATTTATCTGTTTATCAAACCCTTCCTTCACCTCTGACAAGACGTGTATTAATAACAACTTTTGAATGTGTGGAATGCCAGGCCAACACCGTGGTTCGGAACCCACATTATATTGTAGGTCCTCCATTTCATATCTTAATCACCCTACATTTCACATTAGCGTAAGTGCGTATAACTAGAACGGGTAGTAAGACGCGGTGCTGATAATAATAATAATAATAATTTAAATTTCCTTTATTATAGTGGTGGCCAACAGTCGTAGGACCTATAATAGGCCAGCACTGAAAGTACACAAGACCTTACCAATACATACATTTACACAAGTAAATAAGATCAACAAAAATGCCTAAATAATGTTATATAATGATTAATAGTTATCAAAAAAGTAATTAATAATGATTATAATAAAAAATAGCAATAATAACAAAAAACTAAAGTGTGGTTAAAAGCAGTAACAATATGCAAAAAATAAATAAGAATATTGTAAAATTTAGATATTATAGGCAAAACCTCTTATTGATAAATTATTGATAAGGGATTTCCTTAAATAACTCTCTGAGTTTAGCTTTTCTTTTATTATAAAAGTCGATTTCGACAAATCTAGAATTGGCGCTATGGATAAAATGACCTATAGGGTTTACCTTATAAGAGCTATTGAGAAAAAATAATTTTGGATTACGAGACGCCCGGGAAGGGATATGAATGCCTACATGATCAAGGGCAAATTTGCAATAAATTTTACTATTGAATATATTAAAAACAAAAAAGGCATCACAATAAAGTCTACTCGAGAAGAGAGTTTGGAGCCATAAGAGGATTCGAATTCTCTCATAACCATAATCAATCCGGTTACTAAAGTATTTATCATAGCACGCAGCGACAAATTTTCTTTGAACGTTTTCCAACCTAAGAGAGTCAGTCAGTTAAGGTAATGGAATTCCAAGCAACAGTAGCGTATTCTAACTTAGATCTAACCAGGGCGTAGTACAAACATAAAAAACAGCCAACTTTTTTAAACGATGACGTTATAAATTTAATAAGTCCAATTAATTTTAATGACTGGGAAATTACATGGTCAACATGATAGTGGAAACAAAGTTTGTTATAAAGAAGAACACCAAGATCATTAATATAAAGGGTACGAACTATGATTTCATTGCCCAATTTATAAGTAAAAAAGAAAGGATTAGTTTTCCTAGTAAAAGTTATAGATTTGGTTTTAGATTTATTAATAGACATCCCATTTTCAAAAGACCATTGTATAATACCATTTACATCATTTTGTAGCTCTATACAATTTGCAATTGATTTGATAATTTTAAATAATTTTACATCATCAGCAAAGAGTAAATAGCTAGATGAGTTCAAATATTTTCCAATGTCATCAATAAAAACATTAAAGAGAAGAGTACCTAAATTAGAACCCTGTGAATCAATTTTAGTAGTGAATGATCTTTCATGCGAATAGCTGCTGAACCATTTTACATATGAGTGAGAAAGTCTAAAATTGCCAAGTCTAGAGAGAATAATACTATGCTGACATAAGTCAAATGCCTTACTTTCGTCAAAATAAACAGCATCAACCTGACCTTGGGCAGAGACTTGAAGGGCAACATGCCCAAGAAATTCTACTAAATTAGTGACAGTAGATTTATTTTTTATAAAGCCATGTTGATTATCTGAAAATTTATTTTTAAGGTGGTGGAAAGTATGCTCATGTATGATTTTCTCAAATACTTTAGAGAAAGTGTTTAAGAGGGAAATTGGTCTAAAATTACAAGTTTTTGTTTTTGCCCCTTTTCTCTAAATAGGTATGACTACAGATTGTTTCCATGTAAGAGGAAAAGTTTCATTTGGCAGGCTAATGTTAAATATATAGGCTAACAAAGGGCTGAAAATGCTGGCACAGTCTTTAACAATAAAACTTGGAATTCCATCTGTCCCGGCACATCTAGAAGAACTCAATTTGTTTTATAGCACTGGCAACATCCAAGGGTGTAATGTGGCATGGATACAAGGGTGCACTAGTTTCAATAACGGGTCAAGGTAAGACAGGAAGGGCTGAATTATAAACGGAATGAAAGTAGATCCCAAATTCTTTAGCAATTAATACAGGATCCATTATAATCCGGCCATTAATTTCTAGGTTAGACGGGGAAACTTTATTCACACGATTGTTTTTAACAAATTTCCAAAATTCCTTGGGCTTACATTTAATATTATTTTCAATTGAGTTCATCCAATTGTCTCGGTCTATGATCAAAGTAGTTTTAACTAATTTACGGAAATTAGAAAAATGTGAATAGAATACACCATTATTTGTTTGTTTAAACTTTTTAAGAGAATTGTTTTTTCCCTAATATAGTATTTAAGAGTAGAAGAAAACCAGTTTGGATATTTGGATGAATTAAGAATGGTAATTTGAGGAATATGCATTCTGATTTTCCTTTGGACTAAATTTGTTAGATTATCTACAGCCAAATTAACATCCGTAGTAGAATAAACACAAGACCATTCAGCAGTGGCCAGGTCATTGTAAAGATTAAGGTAATCACCACGTGCATAGCTAATATATGTGGTGGGGGTGTCATTAATTTTAGTAGCAAGAGGTACATCAAGTGAAATCAATAAGGGCGGATGAGCTAAATCAATATTTACTAGTGATTGAGAGCTATGAGTTACTAAGTGGTGGTTGAAATTAGCAAAAACAAGGTCAAGGAGGTTAGTGTCATTAGCAGCTTCATTAAGTTGTTCTAATCCTATTATGTTGGTCGAAGCAAGAAGTTGAGTAGTTTTTAATTTACTGTAGAAATGCGAAATGTTTTGAGCATGATGATATTTCCAATCAATTTTGGGGACGTTAAAATCACCTATTAGTATTATTCGATAGGGATAGTTAGCCAAAGCACCTTCAAGAAATGTAAAGTAGTTCTTAAATGCTTCGACTGTTATTTGGGGAGCAAGATATATGTTCCCAATTAACTGTTTTGGGCGATCAGATGTCGGGATTTCAATCCAGACACATTCTATTATTATTCTCTAGGTCAGTTCTCCTGGTCACACCAGAAATAGAATCAATGACAGAAATGAGAACACCACCACCCCTTGAGATAGTAGCTTCATCATAAATTCTATCAGATCTATAAATATTGTAGTTAGGGGGAAAGTAATTATCATTAACAAACTCACTAGAGAACCAAGTTTCAACTAAACAAATAATAGAGAATTCATGCAAAAAAACATTTGTAAATAATTCCCTCGCTTTGGTTCGTAGACCCCGAACATTTTGATAATATAATAGAATATCACTATTCACTGGAAGTGGAAGAAATGATAATGATGATAATAATAATAATAATAATGGATATTTTAGTATGTTATATTTGTTAATAAGTTTGGTTATTATTTTTAATTGACAAGATGAATTATTAATAAAAAATAAATAAAAATATATTAGAAAGGTGTCTTGAAACTCTCCCGTAAGAATAATTTCTTTCCTTGCATGGAGGAAGAGTGATATATAATTGATCAAACGAATGCACCCTCATTGCAGCTGACCGGTATCCTAACCCCGACCTCCCCATCAGTGGAAAACAAGACAAAATGAGTTTTAAAAATGTTTAGGTTCAATCGATAGGGATATAAAATGTGATTTTGTAGTCAAAAATTTCATTCCTTTAGCCTTTAGAGTATAGTGTGGATAATATGTACTGTACAGTCTGTTTTTCATATATATGAGGTGGTTTTTCCTTAATAGTTTTTTACGCTTCCTCCATGTAAATTTGGGTAATTTTTTTTTATAAATTCAACTTTCTTCATAAATAACACATTCGATTAGAGTAATTAATACATAAGCGTGTAGTAAGATGTGGTGCAAAAAAAATCCATAAGGAAGTATTATTGGACTTGATACATTTTTAGATTAATTTTATAGTTACTATATAAAATGGGAAATTTTAGTGACATTCAATCAATGTTGGTGGTCCAAAGTAGGCTTCCAATAGAAATAAGGGGTTATCTATGTATTTAGGAAAAAAATATGTGCAATTATTTAAACCGTAAGCTTCTTGTTAAATTTAACAGATAAACTTAATTTAACGGATATATTATAATATGTGCAATTATTTAAACCGTAAGCTTCTTGTTAAATTTAACAGATAAACTTAATTTAACGGATATATTATAATCTATTTTGACTTATTCAAATGTAAGATTGTTTCAATTCCCGAGGATTGATTCATTAATTGGAGGATTATGGTAGGATGGACTGTTGCTGACTGTCACAAAAATTACTAAAACTACTTTTATATATTTCTGTGATCTTCATACATCAATTTTAATATATAATATCAATTATTGTTATAAAATAACAATGATAAAATAGTAGATTGCTTTCAATGTTTACAGAAAAATATTTGTTAATATTTTATAAAAGTTCTTCCTTCCATAATCCCTCGTTTTATAAATGATTATTCAATCAAAGCAACTTGTTAAATTCATGAGTTCATTGATAGATTGCTTTTTAGAGAGGGATGGAGGAAACGAAGACTAACATATATTTTAAGAGGTCATGAAACTGTCGGTACATCTATGCTGGTAGTTTATAAAACACGTAGGTTGATTGCGATGCGGAAGATTGCGCGCTATCTGTCCTCTTCGTTAATGTCGAAACTTCCGTGTCGCCCTACCTGATGACAAAGACAAAGTAGTCTCGATAGCGGAATTGTGGCGTGTCCAACGTATATTAGATGTCTCGATTAACACCATGGATTAGAGAATAATGCTTTAGAGAAGAAATATTTATGCTAACACTTTTATTTTTATATTCAAATGGGTGTTTATTTAACTGTCTTGAGTGAAAGCCTCCCATTTTAAATTACTATCGACTGAATAGTTTTATCTAAGGATCGTAAAAATAGTCGATATTCTGACGTAAGACAATCCTTCAGTCAACATGCATGCATTGTTTGCCATTCGTATGGTGGGAGATTGGTTGATAACTTAGACTAGTGTTTATACACAGAAAAAGATTTCCCGTGTGAAGTACGTAGAGAAGAACCTATTTTATAAATGGTCAGAGGATCAAATGAGGAAGAATACACCACAAGTAAAGTTTTAACAAGCTCTGCTTACTCTGGCAACACTGCACTCCCCGTAACACCTTTACAAATGATCTCAGTGTTGATCAAAGTACTTGCATTTCTACAAATCCAAACTCTTGCTTAAACAGTTTTTGAAAACTACCCATTCTGAATTATTTTAAACATGGTAGTATGGCCTAGCCTAAAAATTGTACTTTTATAACAAATAAATTTTTTGGGCTAAACAAAAAAAATAGTGCTTCATTTATCTTAGTATACTACACAAAATAGTTTCAATAGTTTAGGATATTTACTATAGCAAAGCATTTAATTATAAACTTTTTAAATTTAAATTAAATGTTCTAGTAAAATCCCTTGGTCCCCACTACAAATATTCAACAACGCTTCAGATTACTCTATATAGCATTTTTACAAAATGTACCTACTGAAGATTTATTTATTTATTTTAGCTATTAAAAGTTCGTGTTAATGAAACAACACAATAATACTGGCCCAAGCGTGCGATTCATTCCATCTCACCCTAAGAAAATGTTAAATTTTTAGAAACGCATAATACATAAGCTAAGAACTCTTTCTCTCCATTATCCGTGCCGTTAAAAGTCACCAAAACCTTCGTACTTCTATGATATACCCATTGGACTCATAATGTTGTTACTTAAGGAGACATTACTCACGGCTTGTCAAACCGAGGCACGCATACTGTAGGAGGCACGCCATCAGGAAATGATATAAATACAATCATACTTTGAGGAAATTAATCATTATATTCTATATAGGAACTAGATTTTTAAAAAAAGAATGGCATGTGGGGACATAATTAAAGCCGTATAAGTTATCGTTCTGGCAATCAGGAGATACAAAGTTCTATAGCACGCTTTATATGCTATATAGCATGCTATAGTTGAGGGAATTGAGATAACCAACTTTAATTTTAATTTATATTCTATTTAAAGTATAGCATGTTATTTGTAAACAAAGATACACCTAAAAACCTAGCCCTTAAATTGGGAGTTATCCTATTCGGTTACTAGAACATAACCATTGATAATACTAAACGCTTATTGGATGTATCTTAAACCGAACCAGTGTCTCCTTGACATTTATTAAGGCGGAGTGAATCCTCTTCTTTGTTAACTAATATCAAAAATACTCTATCATTTTGATTTCTTTTTGACTAATTTTTTATCTATTCATACACTTATTGTAGGAATCAGTAAAAGTAATTTTATATTATGTCTTCAATGTTATTATGTTATAAATTACATTTACATAACTTACTACACTACAATTTAATTTCTTAAATGAAATAATCTTTATTTCAAACCTTTTTCTTCTATATCTTATGTTTACTAGCTTCATTATTTTACCAAATTTTAATGTGCTTAATTATATTTTTATTGTTCTAATACTTTGGTTTTTCATCATTTATAAAATATTTTACATTTTACCAAATATCAATGTATATTATTTAATAGTTCTCAAATCTAATAAACAAAATATAAAAATATATCTTATAAATCTTATATTATACAACGCTCCTTGCTTCAACTATTTTAGAATTTCTAAAATGGAAGCAAATATATTTGAATTTTGTATAAGGTGCTTCAAATGTAAGAAAATAAAGGTATAAATAACAAAAGTTTATATATTTTGTTCATAAATGTAATTAAAATATCTTATATAATGCCATTGTGAATTAAAAATACAACATATTCCTATAATTAAGGTTGAAAATTTATCAACCGAGTATCTTATTAATTATACACCAGTCAGGTTTAGAAGCTCAAACTTAACGCCCACCTACCTGAAGATGACGGAACGACTGGATCAACTATATCAAATCCAACCGACAACAAGCTCAACATGACTTGGAGATGGCAACGAAAGAGGTTGAAATTAGCAGAAATACAAAGTAACCAAAACCACCCAATTAAGATGTAACGTGCTACCTCAGGGCCAACCATCTACTAACTGTACCAAAACTCGGTTATAGGGAAGATTAATTGGATCATGCAAGAATAAACTAAGCGCCACAGAACGTCAGATTAGTTATTATATTCGCCGAGAGATACCTAATTAGGAATGGAATGTTTGAAAAAGAATATCGATACTGTAATCGTATCGAAAGAAAAATTATTAATATTAGTAAATATCAGTATGGAATGAATAAACCAGGAATTTTATACGAACATAATGGTTTTTCATTATACGAAAATGCTTGTAAATTTTACTTTCTACCATCCTCTCAGAGAGAGGAAAAATTGTAATAGTAAAAAAATTGTATACGAGAGTTTGAGAAATGTAGATTTTTTGATATCCTGAACCCAAAAAAGGTTTTTTTATAGCAATTTCGTCTCTATTACTGTCGGTTGATTTCTCTTCGGAGATCATTTTACCTATCGGGCTAAGACTTACTGTCCATGGTTCTTATAAAAGGCTTTTAAAAAAATCATCCAAACCTTAAGGGTAAAAAGAAAAAATATATAGTTTTATAGAAATTGTTTCCAACCATTTTGATTAAAATTTGTATCTAGGCACTGATTAACATTACAAACAAAATGGTGTCAATCTCTGTTTTTCGGGGAAAATTAATTCAATGCTACATTAGATAAGCGGAGATCTCCAATTTATATAATATCTCCGAAACTCTTTGAGATAAGAAAAACTCGTAAAAGTTGCGAAACAAAATCATATTCATTGTTGCGAAAACACTCCACCAAAGAGCATAAATGAAATAACCTTTATGCTGTACCTTCACAAGTGAGAACAAACATGTTTTATATGACCTACTAAAACTATCAGAAACTATCACCTTTATATTATATTTTTATTTTCAGTCCGTCGCTTTGTCGGATCCAACAAAGTGCATTCCTAAATAAAGGAGCTCGACCCATCCTCCTTTAAAGAGAGACTTAGCTTTGTAACACCTTCATGACTATTAGGTGGACGGTTATTACGTTGCTAGCAGAGTGTGAAGGCATTTCGTTTGATTAAATCGAATATATATATATATATATATATAGTATACCTACACCCACACCCACACACACAAATGCACACGCACACTCACACGCTTACAAGCCGTGTTATAGAAGTCCATCGGAGGAGAAGCTTCCAGGTAACTAGACCAAAAGATTGGCTTTAAATTAATAAGGGATCCCCCCCCCCGACCACGGCGTCCAAGATTATAGCTCAGTTTGTACAAAGCAATAAGCCCCGCTCGCACGAATAAATTCGAGTTCATTGTGTATTTTTTCATAAACGTATAATGTGCTTCGAGAAGTATCCTTCACTTCACTATGGAGAGATTAAACCGATGATTCCTCCAACAAACCATATAAAGGCCTTTTTTTTTTTATCAACGTGACTGACCTTATTTCAAGTGAACTAAAAATTAGTTAGCACTTTCGGACCAAGGATATACAGTTTAAATTTTAAATAAATACTCACTATATATTGGCCAATTTATTTGGTAAAATTTCAACATTACTTCAGCAATTATTTTATACTGTTTAGTTGTCGTAATATTTAAATACATTTAAAAAATATGTTTATACTAACTTCAACTGATTTAACTACACTGATATTAATATAATTATTTGTTGTATTATATTTCTTTTGTAAAAATGTTTTATTCTCTATACCACATGACATGACATAGAAATTGTATCAAATTTTAACAATCAGTCCAACAGCTTAGCTTAGTCGGTAGTATTTCTGTCTATTGACTTAATAGTCCTGGGTTTGATTTCCGCCATGGCCGAAAGATATATATATAATTGTTAAAATGTGTGTTTCCTCTTTCATAGTAATAAATCAACGGCCAGAATCTGGATGTGGTGTCTGTTCTAGATTTAATTTAGTTTATAATACGTGAGATGATACAATCAGCTGGTTCAGAAAGTGCACGTTAGATACTTCAAATAAATTAAAAATATGTAACATCCAACTTTAATTATATTGCTATCATATTTACTTGACTGGTTTTATGAGCCTTGTAACATTTATTCAATCATTTTGTCATTAAATATATTATTATATTTAGTGTGTATAACAACAGACTAATTTAAATAAAATTTTACTGTTTATAAAACTAACTTTGTTAAAAAATCTGTTTTATTCTCTGTGGATATCAAGGATAGTATTATCAATGCTTTGCATCAGCCATCTTGTAAGCAATTATGTTTCTTGTAGCTACAAATTAAATTTAAAATTTTTCTAATTATTGTTTTATATAACTAAGATATTTAGTTTGGTTTCATAAAATACTTTTAGGTAATGTTTTTTTAATAGTCTTCGCACATAGGTAAAATACTTTACAAGTGTAATATTTATGGCTAATTTGTTCATAATTATTCTAATATAATATTTTAATTAATAAATCATCTGTACAAACGTTTTAACTAATATAGTTATTATATTTATAAAATAATTATAATGATGTCGACACAATGATTATGGAAGTTAGTATAAGGCCACTTATAAACGGGTTTGAGTGAGTTAGTTAAAAATTGAGAATTTATTGTAAGTCATAGGTAATTATTGTTCTAAACAACATATCAACATATGATATAGCTCATGGAAATTAAAATTACGGACCGTGCAACTGTAATGTTGTGCCTCAAAAACAATGCAAACTTATATATTATTATTAGCACCGCGTATTACTACCCGTTCGGGTTATACGCACTTACGCTAATGTGTAATGGTAGGGTGATTGTCATATGAAATGGAGGACCTACATATTAACGTGGAGTCCGAACCTCGGTGGAGGCCTGGAATTCCCCACATTCACAAGATGTCTTGTCAGAGGTGAAGAAAGGGTTTGGTAATCAGATAAATCTGTGCCGGGACCGAGGATTGAACCCCGGCGGCCAGCACAGAAGTCGGACACCTTACCCCTAGACCGCCAGGTCACCCAAACTTATATAATTTAACCAATCTTAGGATTTTGTCTTATTTCTTATCTTCATTTAAAAAGTTCAAAATGGAAGCTATTTATTTTCCTTAATTCTTTGAATAACTGATAGCTTGTTAAATAAATGCAATTTCTACCAATTCATTTTCAATGGTGCGTGTAGCTTAATTTGCAATAAAAAGTAAATTGTTCGTAAACTTGTAAACAAAACATTTGAATTGTAAATATTTTATTAAAATGCATCAAGCTATTTTATTTATAGGAACTTATATACTTACAGTTGTAAATAAATGGTATGGCACAGTTATATTTTGTAATATAGCTTGATGAAAATGTTTAAAATAGGTTCTCACAAAATTAACCTTTTGTAAGTTTAATAATAAAAACAAACATATTCCAATCAAAGAACATAATACAAACTCTTGATTTATAAACTTTAGACCAAATTGTTCAAATATGTTTAGCAAATAAAAAAAGTTATTTGTAAACTAAACAATAGAAACACTTGATTTTTACACTTTAACCCAAATTGTTTAAACATTTTTAACAAATAAAAAAAAATGTTATTTTTCAACTATCCTAAAATTATTTGTAATTTGTAAAAATAAAAACGTATTTTTATTTACCAAGAAAAACTACTTTCAGATCCCCATTTTTAACTGAATCTTTAAGGTCAATTTCGATACGTGTAGTATTGTTTATAATTTGTCGTAAATGAACTAGCATTAAATTAATTTTATTTTAGAATAATACAGATACATTAAAATTTATTTTATAAACTATTTCTCCGATACCAATTTTTTACAAAATTAGTATAGAGATAATCAAAAGTACCTATTCAAATTTACAAAAATCAATCTTGAGTAATTTATTAGAGAATACTTTCATTATAAAAACTAATAATATACAAAATAATTAATAGGTACCCATTTTGAGCCAAATTGATATTGACATTTTCTTAAATATTCAAATTTTAATAAAACGTAATCAGTAAAGTACCCGTAAACAAATGTAATCTCAAATAAACAAGTTTACAGTTTTATTTTTCATGTAGAACCTCCCCTGGTAAACATTTTAAATGAACTTGTTAGACACATTTTAAAAATATTTCTTACTTTAGAAAATTCCTCGTCAGTAAACTACCATTTGATTAACTTTTACCTAAACCCAAGTAAACAGTGCTATATGGGAGATCAACAACTTCCTAGATATCAATTTTAAACAAAATTGTTTAAGCCATTTTAAAACATCAGTTTTTTAAAAATTAGTCATCAGTAAACTACCCTTAAATAATTGTTACCCCATAAAACAGTGCTATTTGTCATTTTAAACACTAACGAGACAAAACCAGATCATTAAAGTAATATTTCTTAAATATTTCTAATTTTCAAAAAATTCACTTCTATACGAATAATATTTAGTAAAAAAACAACTATACAGTACAATTTTCCATGGAAAATGCTACCAATATGCCCATTTGTAACAACATCATCCCATTTTAAAAATATTTCAAGTTTTTGAAATATCAGTCTTCAGCAAACTACCCATGTACTAGTTTTTACCCCAAAAACGAGTATAGAGTGTTGTTTGTTATGCCAAACACGCTCCAGAAACCCACTTGGAACCTAATATTTAGAGCGATTTTTTAAAAACAGTTCAAAGTTTGGAAAACATTGTAACAATATTAGTGTTTAACAGGGGGACCGGCGCGCTCTCATTGCTTACCCTGGCTGCACTCCCCGTTCTCTCTGTCTCCCTCCTTGTCAGACAGGTAGGCAGCTGCCTTTTCACATGATAAGGGGTTTAGAGGGGATAGGGGGGATGATGGAAACTCGTCTGGGTTCATTTTATTTTGGCCTTTTAATTCTAGAAGCGGAGGATTCTGGACCGTTAACTGGCACCCCCCATATATATAATATACACTCTCAGCGATAGCCAGGTGTTCTCAGTTCTTGGTTCTCAACAAATGAGTTCGGGAGTGGACCAGCGTGTCCAGTGTTCGTGTGACGCGTGCTGGGTGTAGTGTGTACGGCTCTGGGACCTATGGCGGGGTGCCGTGAGTGTTTTTAACATTGAAAGTAAATTGTACCGTGAATGAAAGATTTAAGGAACTGATATTTGGATATTTAACTAGTTATTCAGTATTTTTGTTAACACGCTGTCTAATTGATTTGATGTAATTATATTTTATGTGTTTTCCTTTGTGTATTGATTTATAAACAATTGCCTATATTACCTTAGTCAGTGAACTGTTTCGTTATTATTAATCCAGTGTAATTTTATTTTATGTGTTTTCATTTGTTTATTAATTTAAATACAATTATTAGCATTACTTAGCTCAGTGAACTGCTTAGTTATAATTTATTCAGCATTATTCTATTTATTATGTCCTTATTGGTTTGTTAATTTACATCATTGCTTTGACTACCTAATTTGTTGAATTGGTTAGCTGTATATTTAATTATTTGAGTGTTTTTGAGTGGTGTTTTTAATAATCAAAATATTGGATGATCTGCGAGTATCTTAATTCATATTTAAGCTGTACCATACCCCAATATCCTCAAAAGAACTCGTGGTTCACACGGTGACGTGTGACCAGGTCACGCGCGCCCAAAGTTACAATATGTAATCAGTAAACTGTCACTATATGAGTTTTTAATCCAAAAATAAATTTACAGTGTTATTTTTAATGTCAAAATATTTTCAAGATACCCATCTGAAACAAACTCTATGAAGTCATTTTTATAATATTTCAAGCTTTTGAAAAATTAGTCTTCAGTAAACTACCCATAAATGATACTTTACCACCAAAACAAGTATATGGTATTATTTGTAATGTCAAACACCCCAAGTTACCTATTTTGAAACAAATCGTTAAAATCATTTATAAAATATATAAAGTTTTTGAAAAATAAGTAATCAGTAAACTACCTATAAATACATTTTTACCCCAAAAATAATTATAAGTTGTAATTTTTATACCACACAATCCCTATATATATATATATATATGATGATTTTTACTCTAGCCCTCAAAATTAAGTTAATTTACTAATGAGTTATTTTTTTAATTAAAAATTTTTCCAAAATAGTTTTAACAATGTTGATTTGTATATATATATATATATATACAAATCAACATTGTTAAAACTATTTTGGAAAAATTTTTAATTAAAAAAATAACTCATTAGTAAATTAACTTAATTTTGAGGGCTAGAGTAAAAATCATCATATATATATATATATA
>CABFOW010000592.1:30022-77845 GCA_902141385.1 Timema californicum
TATATATATATATATATATATATATATATATATATATATATACACAAATCAACATTGTTAAAACTATTTTGGAAAATATTTAATTAAAAAAATTACTCATTAGTTAATTAACTTAATTTTGAGGGCTAGAGTAAAAATCATCAAAGGTTCCTGAAATAAAGCCCTATAATATCTAAATGTCAAGTTTGAACACAATTCATCACACCGCATTGGATCAGTAGCAATGCACAGACAGCCATGTAGACAGGCAGAATAATTGTAAAATTTAATTTTTGGGGTTCGATTTCACATAAAATGTAATGATTAATCCTAATATTCTCTAGATTTATTTTTTCATGATTACAGCACTTTCTAGAGATATGACAAAGTAAAAATTAACTTGTAAATTTGGACTGCAATGTCGGAGTTTTATGAAACAGGCCCTTGTGGAGTGGAGCCATTTCTTTCTACAGCAAGAACATATATGGAAGGGCAGTTTATAAAATAAAAACACATTTATTTTCCTTCAACATTGCTAATATTTTACTACATTACTAATGATATTTTATAGGTATTGGTGTTATCTGTCAAAAGTGAAATTTGCATTTATGAATTATTATTATTATTAGCACCACGTCTTACTACCCGTTCGGGTTATACGCACTTACACTAATGTGTAATGGTAGGGTGATATGTGAGATGGAATGGAGGACCTACAGTTTAACGTGAGATCCGAACCACGGTGGAGGCCTGTCATTCCCCACATTCACAAGTTGTGATTAATACACGTATTTTCAGAGGTGAATAAAGGGTTTGGTAATCAGATAAATCTGTGCCGGGACCGAGGATTAAACCCAGGACCCCCAGCATATAAGTTTGACACCTTAACCCTAGACCACCAGGTCACCAGCATGGATTTATGAAATAAATTTTAGTAGCTGTTATAATTACTGTCAGAAACGGTTCTTCCCACCTAACCATCTGTGAGATTTTGATGGGAAAAACAGTATAAGAAATAAAAACATAATATTTGGTTGTCAACATTGATAATATTTTACTAAATTATTAGTGTTATTTTATAGTTACTAATACGGTCTATCAGAAGTGACCACTGCAGATCAATACATTAGCCTATTACCTGACATTTGAGTATAGATAGATAGTTTAAGTAACTTTTGTAACTGTCCTATAAAGTTCTTCCTACCAAAATCCTAGATGTGTTGTGTCATTTAAATAAATTACCAGCTTATAGCCTAGTTGAAGCTATAAATAACACATTTTTCGTCCCTCACTCTGCCCAAATAACAAGTTATTTTATACCTCTTATTTTGTGTAATTGAGTTGTTCCTTAACTTCAGGGGAAAGGCAGAAGTTTTTAACTATCAATTACTCATCCTACGCGGCAAATCAAAGCAAGCGAGCGTCGTAAACGTCTTTATAAAAACACTTTCTTCAAATCATTCGTTCTCTCGATTTCCACGACCTTTATTTGCTGTCGTTCAAAACAGTCCACACC
This sequence comes from Timema californicum, assembly GCA_902141385.1. Classification (NCBI taxonomy): domain Eukaryota; kingdom Metazoa; phylum Arthropoda; class Insecta; order Phasmatodea; family Timematidae; genus Timema; species Timema californicum. The sequence goes on from CABFOW010000592.1 coordinate 31,518, forward strand.
ATGTGGAGTTGTAAACAAATTACTCTACTCACCTGTACACTTTGCAGTCTCTTATCGTCTGATTTTACGATAAAGATGAGATCTAGGGGGTAAAATACCAGCCAGGTGTACTGAGGTAAAAAAAACCCAACTAAATTGGTTTTTCACTTTTATTCCAAGCAAATGCAAGTACCCATTTTATAAATTCAACCCTTCTTATCTCTAACACGTTAGTGTAAATAAGTTAATAGCCCGGATATGCAGTAAGATGCGTTGTAGGTATGTATTTTAGAAACACTTAAGGTAGCCTACTCGTTTTCTTGATATACTTTTCTATTCTTTATAAGCTTGTATTCACTTTCACCTTTCCCCTGAAATAATATTTCGTCATGTCGATAGAAAAAAGGGGAAATAAAACTACAGAGATTATATCGAGGTAAAGAGAAAAGAGCAAGCTATTTCTCAATTATCTTTAAATTTTCTGTTGTGAGAATATAAACAAATTACTGTATTTATATCGGTGACCTGGCGGTCTAGGGGGTAAGGTGTCAGACTTCTATGCTGGCGACCGGGGTTCAATCCTCGGTCCTGGCAAAGATTTATCTGATTACCAAATCCTTCCTTTACCTCTGACAATACATCTTGTGAATGTGAGGAATGCCAGGCCTCCACCGTGGTTCGGATTCCACGTTAAACTGTAGGTCCTCCATTTCATCTCACAATCACCCTACCATTACACATTAACGTAAGTGCGTATAACCCGAACGGGTAGTAAGACGCGGTGCTAATAATAATAATAATAATACTGTATTTATTATCGAGAGACTAAATATATATAACCTTATCATCAAGCCTAGTTTCATAGCTCCACACATATAATTTAAAATTCGTTGAAAATCAGATAATGTCACATTTGTACACATTTTACATTAATAAAACTCAAACTATAGGGGTTTTAAGCAAAAAGATCCCTGTTAGAATCGTTCGGCTTCATTCTGGTGTGAGCGATATATTTAAATAACGCATTTTAGAATCAGTTATTGTGTTAGAGTGGAAAGTATGCGCGTCAATTTATCGCGGCCCCATTGACGTCCATTTTAAGAACAGACTGAATTACACCATACTACTTATAAATTATCTGAACTTCAAAAGAGACACAATCACCAGTACCCTGTGCCCGAGATGTTTTGAAGTTATTATATTATGAGATGGAGTGGTCACGTGACATAATCTTGGTTGTTTATTTTCCATTTATATTTTTAAACAAAACTTGTTTCGTAAATGAGAATTTTTCATTCGACGAGATCAAACTAGGTTTTAATTCCAATCTATAGAAAATTTCAATATCCCATCAGGCAGTTTGAAATAGTTTTTTTCAGACAAAAACTATTATTGGATTAATAAGTATTAGTATCCCCGCGTTTTACTACCCATTCGGGTTGTAGGCACATACGCTAATGTGTAATGGTAGGGTGATTGTGAAATGAAATGGAGGACCTACAGTTTAACGTGGGATCTGAACCACGGGGGAGGCCTGGCATTTCACACATCCACAAGTTATGATTAATACACGTCTTGTCAGAGGTGAAGGAAGGGCTTGGCAATCAGATAAATCTGTGCCGGGAGCGAGGATTTAACCCCGGACCCCCAGAACAGAAGTCTAGCACCTTACCTCTAGACCACCAGTTTGGTCACCTGTCCTTGGATTAATTACTTAAATATCAGAAAATATGAAGATTTTTCAAATTTATATAAGTGTCACGAACACTATGTATATATATTATGTGGACGTGATGTAACTGAATAAACAGACGGCTTTAAGGCGATTGGCCCTTTTCATTTTGACGTGGAAATGCAGAGTCATGGAAACAAACGGTTATCTTCAAGAATCTTTATTGTTTTGCAATTTTCTTTCAGGAAACAGTTTGTTCAAGAATAGAAGCATGTTGATTATGTTATGCTTTTTATATTCTCACCTCTATAATTTTAACAATGATCAAATATCAATAATTTTAACTTTTGAAATAGAAAACTGCCGGCTGCATGGCAAAAAATGAGAAAAAGTCACTTCTAATAAACATTGTTACATCATCTTAGAAGAGGTTTTGAAGATCTTACTATACAAATTTCACTCGTTCTAGAGAAAACTGATATTTCCAAACGTATGATTTTTCAAGACCTGTCCGGTAGATAGCTAGCGCCATCTACGTTTCCGTGATCCATCTGTTCTTGTTGGCGTGGAAGGATAATTTTGTCGGTTGTGAAGCCACGCCACGCCTTTCACCCTGTATAATTAAAATTAAAAGCTTAGTGTAAGTGCGTTTTAGATGTATAAAAAGAAAATAGCTAGCAAATTAAAGAGTATAGACTATTTCAGTACATATTCATGGATTCAATGAGATTTAAGGACCTTAACCCTGTCGATTGCAAGCCTAAAACCTTTGTTATGGGATGGTGGGCAGGAGGGCGTTACAGAGTCAAAATAAAACAAATATTCATAGCTTTTATGATTTAAAATGTATGAAGTTTATGTTTATAAACATTGTTAAGTGCAAGACAACTCACACTATTCCATACCGAAATCTAGGAATATACCTGGTTCGTTGGGAACATGGTCTAAAGCGTCACTATCGCAATAGGCTAGACTTCCAATGCTAAGAATATTGGTGTTTGAATCCCGGTCGGATAATTTGAGTTTTTTTTCCTAAATGGTTTCCACTATCCTTTCACGCAAATGCTAGTAAAATTCCTCTAATTTCAACTATACTCAACCTCAACTCCCCTAATTCATTAGCGTCATTAATAAATATGCGTATACATGGAATTCCCGGGCCCAGTAACATAGTACCAACAGTCCTCCCCACGTAGCTCACCTGAGTATACCACATTTAAGCCATGAAGTGGACCAAACCCTAGACCCCTATGCTACCAGATTAGTTAACGAATCAGACAGTGGGGGGTTTAAAAGCTCTGTACAACTGAGACGGATCCTGAAGCCATTCAAGCAAGAATTTGTTTTGTTAAGCTTCACCTGATATTTCGACTCTACAAGGAGTCGTCAGGAGAGTTTAAGAAGGGATTGGGGAAGAATCCCGGTAAAGGTAATACGCTAGTACCACAAGCTTCTCTACGCTGATCTATATTTCATGGTCCAGGCCTCAATGTGAAAGTCAAAATTACCGAGGCGTTGTGCGCCAAACATAGCCAAAACATTGGACTAAGAGTATATATATATATATATATATACTCTTAGTTATATATATATATATATATATCATATATATATATATATATATATATATCGCCCAAGCCCACAGAAAAGATACACACTAGACAATCAACCGTACGGGAGTTTCACTGCGTTTCTTGAGCCAGGTTGAGACCTTGGACAATGGGAAGTGCTAGTTACAATTTTCAGTGACACAAGCACTCACAAGTGAAATAACTCGTTTTAAAATTGTTGGTTGTAAAAGTGTGGTGGTCAGAACACAATACAGTAACTTAGGTATCAGAACCCCCCTCACCTACCAACTCAATCCTTTACTGCTTTTCAAAGACCATTGAGCATAGTATTCTACGTTTTCTTTGTAATTTGCTGTTTGAGTGGTATATTTTTGGGGGTAGTGGTGGTGGATGGAGGTATAGGAGTGGGGACGGGGCTACTTAACCTAGATTTGTAAAAGCCTGTTTATTGATAGGCCCCTATTAAAACCATCTTTAAATTTAACTGTTTTTAAAAATGCTGGTTGTTTAGCGATGCTAACATTTAGGACTGCCTGTAATGATCCCCGTGTTGAAAGACTCAAGCTCTCCCAATAAGAGCAGTCGTTTTAACCTGGAGCCTATGATTCTTGTGTACACCTTGTCTATGCTCAAGCTTGATTATTTTTTCAGCACCTTGCAATTATCTCTTCTCCAGGGTATTTAGTGTATTCCTTTCTGTTGACAATATTTTTTGACTAAGCTAACCAGTGAAATTTTAAAATAATCGTTTCATATTCCTCACCCCCCGTTTACATTCTATACAAGGCAAATTTTGGAAAGAATAAAAGGTATAATCTCTTGTCTGGCTTACAAAGGTACAAGTGTATCCTAGCTGTGAGCTATCTAAGTAATCTTGCGACACCTTCTATGTGGGGGTTGGTTTTATTCTTGCATCTTCATGTGGTCTCTAAAGTTCAGGTTTCAAGCGATTTGGAGTTCACTATGAGTGCAATCCCAGCTCTTAAAACACTCAAGTGGATCTTGGCTACAAATAGTGTTTCCTTTGGTTTCATATGGATTAAACCAATATTTGAACGTTCACATTTTATTAATAGGTCTATAAAATATATTTAATCCACGTTTACATCAAAACATATATTCACTCAATAAATAAACATATCATAGAAGGAAATCTTAGTCTGATTAGATTTTATCAGAGAGAACAATGGTCAAACATTTTTTGAAATTGGTATACTTAGCTCTCACTTGTTAAATACCCGAGTTTTAACAAAACACGTTTTGCAGACTAATAATCTAGAGTAGTTTTATTCAAAAATATTTTCTCACATACCCCCAGATATAATTTATCTTCAACTCTGTATCACCAAAGTTTTTGATGCATAATGCAAGTTATACATCTATTCTATAAATTACATCTAAAATAATCTACATAAATAGTAATGAGAAATATACATGTATCTATATTTAAAATTTTACGCACCCCTAAGGTACGCGTACACCAGGTTGAATACCACTGATCCATACAAATCTAATATTACAGACCAGATCCTGATAAATAAATTTATTAGTCGGATAGTAGGAAAAACATCTATAACAAAGTAAAAGTATCCTTAAAAACTACCCGGAATCGACCCTCTGGCATCTAATCTTGTGGTTAGCCAGTCTAATACACTCTTGCTATGAGAACCGGTGGGTTTTTAATGTCTATAAAAGAAACACCAGGCTAGTAACGACTTTTATCAAATGGGATAGAGTTTAAATGGGTAATGCATACGCACTTTTCTAGAGAGCGAAAGATTGGAAAACCATTTTATTGTGGGGAATAAAAAGAAACTAGCACATCCACCTGGGTTTCGAACTAAATTACCGATCTTCCAACTCAGATTAAGGTAGGCCATTCCAGTAGGCTTGCGCTGAGATACTTATGTTGGTAAATAAGTTTGAACCATAAGGTACTATATATACACATATAGAAACACAGAGTCATTTTAACACATATATTTACTATAGTAAACAAAAGATAAATTGTCATAAATACAGGTTTCACAAAATTGAACAAATAGCAAAGAGTGAATAAAGAATGTAACATTTACACAGTCTCACTTGGTAGATTTTGTTATTAATAGGTATCCATAAAACATGATGAATCCACAGCTGATAACTCCAGCTGATTGGAGGCTATGAAACAGGTGTCACTAAAGTACTACTGCTGGTCTTATTCCCCAATGGTACTGCCAGCATAATATAGTACATTGATAACTATAAATTTCTATGCTAAATCAAAACCTAATCATAGGCTAATATAAAAATAGAATAATTAGCGCGGACCCCACAATAAATCTATGGCAAATTCCTTGGGTAGCGCCATTAAGCCAATACTCAGCTAATTCACAGTTTTCAACTACATTTACATAAAGTTCTAAATTGTTTTTAAAGTAAACAGACATCCTGGTAGTAGCCCCCAATATAAAAAACTAATGTTAATGACGTTTAGGACGTCATGACTAAATTCGGAACGAAGGAGAAACGAACTCGTGACTCAGACTAAGTCTCAACACTAACATTCTTAATGTAAGAACATTGCCATGTGACACATAAATAATCTTAGCAAACATCTATGCTCAAGTTAGACATACCAAATTTAGTAAACCTAAACAAAACTATTCTCCTAGAAACCAAACGAGGCTTCTCATAAAATAAAAAGACATATAAGAAGAAGGATGAATAAGTTACATTACTTTACAAAAGTCCTAGTAGCAAGGATTTGGCCACAGCGACAGGATACCAGTACAGCTGAACGCGTCGTCCATGTCCACAGTGAATTGAGTAGGGCGACCCCTTATCCCGTTGTCACGGCTGAAGGTAGCGAATCTGACGCCGCAGTCGCCATGGTCCTTCGTGACGGCGAGTACTCCGTGTAGTCTTGACTCACGGTGGAACCTTTCTACGAATCTGACGCCGCAGTCTGCATGGTCTATAGTGTCGGCGCCGGGTGGCGAATATTTCTTGTTGTCTCGACTCGCAGTGAAATTATTTTACGAATCTGACGCCGCAGTCTCCATGGTCTATAGTGTCGGCGCCGGGCGGCGAATAATCCTAGTAGTCTCGACTCGTCGTGGAATTATTCTACGAAATGCTATCTCTGGACGGCCCATATATATACCAACCCTGGCTAGGACAAGGAGAAGAAGCAATGGGAAATAAAAATGTAAGAACAGACAGAAATAAAGGAGGATAAACGTGGGGAGAAAAGGAAAAACAAATGAACACTATCCAAGGTTCTTTAAATGACCACCAGTATCTCTGTGTGCGCAACAGGTGTAGGCGTCGAATCTTGACCTCCGGTCTCTTCTCCAGCTGAGTTCAACAAGTGCGCACGTGTAGGGTCGGCCATGGTTGAAAACCTCGTGTTTTTTAAAAGAATGATATCTGCAGACATCTGGCTGGGGTGAGCTTGTTCATAAACATATTATAGCATAATATATCTGTATTAATTTACTTATTTAATATCCACTATTGTTTTTTATGAGAAATAAGGATATAGACATATTTTTTAACATTTTTTGTGTGTGTACACCACGTGGCTGTAGAACGCCCGTTTATGAATTATTATCCACCAGGAAAAGCGAAGTGTTAAAGTCTTTAGTTCATAAACACAATAATATTAGCCTTCTTCTTTGATATTTAACACTGTAATTATAAAAAGACAATATTTTTGATCAACCACGTGTTAGGAGGTTAGACGATAGGTAACTTTAGTAGATCAGAAGATATAACTTTAGCCACAGATTAAATTAAATATGCTGATTTAATTTCTGTCTCGCATAAAATCCCAAAAATATTAAATATTTTTCTTGTAGCTGTTAAACCATTTGGTTGACACGCTACAAGTTTATTATTTTAATTCAGGTCTTTTTTTAAATGTTACATATCTCATTAATTACGACACGGATTAGCAGATAAATATAATTTTCACATTTAAAAAAATTAGAAATTAACTTTAGAATTAATTTAAAATATGACCATCGCTAGTGAAATATAGTTCTGTTTTTAACGTTGACGTTGGAATATTCTACCCCAAGCCCTTATTCTAGTTAGTATGTAAATATAAAATATCTTATTATTTAATTTGAGTTGAGTTGTTAATTTTTTTATTTCTAGATTCTCTCTGTACCATCATTCTAAGCCCTTTTTCCAAGCATATATTCCTTATTTGATTTGTGAGTGATCAATTACTTTAAGAAACACGCCAAAGCAGATGCCACCTACTTAAAAGGAAATAGCCTCACATCATCGCATTCATCATGGGCATATCAGTTCTAAAGAATGCATTTCTCTAAGAATAATATAATGACTTACAATAGTTTTCTATTGTTACCCAGTTAAAAAGTTACTTTATTTTGTTTCAGGAAATCTACGTATATGTATTTAACCATTTGGTTTGATCTCAAAGCTACGTAATTTGTCACAGAAAACTAGCTAGTAGCCATTTGTACAACTTTATGTTTCAAAACAATGTTGAACATCTTGTTGGTAATTCGACTGCTGTTTTAAAGCGTGTTGCTCAGATAGACGACGGTCTACAACAGGTATGTGCAAATTTAGAGAAGGGTCACATAAATAACAAAAAAATAAATAATTAGTGGGTCCGAAATAATTTTGAAATGTTGATTGGCATGGTTTTATAAAATTACAGTTTATTGTGTTTGGATGATATGTTTGCTACACAACTCAACACATTTAAATGATTTATCCCACGGGCTGGATAGAGAGCATCAGCGCCAAATTTGGCTTGTGTATTGTAGTTTGCTTGTCCCTGGTTAACTACACTGTCAAAAATGTTGGCTAGACTGCTTCTCCCCTCCCCAACTTGTGCCAACTAGCTTAACTCTCAGTTGAGTTCTTCTAATCAGCGTGCGTGCTTGCAGTGTGCTTTGTGCTTGTAGCTGCAGTATTGTGTTGTTGTGTTATGAAATGGCGGAATGGAGGCAAGCAGACGTTTATCAACTTGCTTAGGAACAAAATTTTGCTGTGGGACACAACTCATGAAGATCACAAAACTAGAAACAAGAAACACGACTTGTGACGAGAGATTCTTTCGAAATCGGAGCGGGAGAAGTAGATAAGAAAATTATGAAATTAATTTCACAATTTAACAGGAAATAAATAAACTGAATAAAAGTGGAAAGAGTGCCGAGGATCAAATATAATGGATTAAAAAAAACACCTTTAATGTTCCTGAGAGATAAAAAATGAACCATAGCATTCACTTGAAGCTGTAATCCAGGACACAACTAAAGCTGGTGATGATGAAGAGGAATCTTCAGTTGTAGTACAGACTGACGAGGTATTTATTATTTTTCATTACAATTTATCTTCTTTACCTGAACCAAATGTACTTCGATTAAAGTTGTACAGACTGAAGAGAATGTTAAAAAAAAACTCATGCCATAGATATTTGGTTTTCATTATATTTTTATAAAAGAGCATTTGGGCCTATTGTTTGAAAAGGTAAACTTTGGAAACTGTAAAATTGTTAACACTAGCTTATATTAGTTTAATATTTTATTTCAAATGAGTCTTTTTATATGGTTTCTCGCAAAGATGATTGAACTATATTTTACTGAAAACCTACCTAAATTTCACCTTACCTTCTACATGTGTTATATCTAGTATCCGCCGTGTCGTGAAATTTTAACTATCTCGCCTTTAAAGTAGTCAAAAATTCTCATCCCAATTATTTTTTGTTGCAAGTTTGATTGGTTTTCTTTCAACTTTTATTAATATCCTGAATGTATTGTAACTCTGGGTTCCCCTTCAACTCTTCACACTACAGATAGTACTTAACCGAAGTGGTAATAGTCAAAGAAAGGTTCCTGAGGGGTTGTAGATTTCGGAAGAATCGCTTTTTCCCATGAAGATGTGAAGATGTACACATGCAAGCATTACTTTAACAGCAGTTTTGTCTTGTTATAGGAGCATTGGCTTTCTAAATACTCTTGGAACTACTAGCTATAACATGCCGAATAATTTTTTCGACAGCTCTTCTTACTCTGCTATTTCTTCCGTTGCCGATCCAATGTCGTGAACTTTTTGCATTAAGGCCAGAAAACGGTTTTATGATATGAGGGAGCAAAGGGAAGGTATTATCAGCCATACATGTAAAAAGTATTAGAGTGTTTCTTCCAAGAAAATCTCTAGATGGAGATAGATTCAACTTTCCTGTGGCTAAGCATTTATTTGAACTTACAATGTTCAACCCGACCCCCCAAACCCTATCCGATATGGATCCTTGACATCCATCATTGCCATAAACAATATAATAGTTTGTATCGACTACAGAACAATACTATAAATATCCTTGTAACTATAGATTTCAGTAGAACTAATAACTACTTACAATGTGACATTATTCCCATCAACACGGCCTAAACAATTGTTACAGTTTCACTTTTTGTAACATATCACGTGATACTTCAAGCCATTATACTGGATTTCACGGAGTCTGAAAAATCAAAATTAAGTGATTTACAGTTGTACAATATTCCAATGAAAGTTTTGAAAAATCGAGTAGCATGTGTGGAAACCCTGAGATGTATAGCTCTCTCAGCACTCCATCTAAAAAACTACAATTTGACACCCTGTATTTATACACTTCCACCATCCCCCCTTAACTAACCCATTTCTGACAATTTCCACATCTTTTTAACTTTTCAGATACAACAGAAAATTGAAACAATACGACCGCTAGAAGACGAATTTCACCCAACAATAAAGGCTGAGATTTCAACTGAAAGTACTGTAAACACATATCTGCAATAGCTAAAATAGTAAAGAATGAGACTATGGATGAAGAATCATATAATATAATGAAACAGCAGCTGTCTAACTATGAGAAGCATAATTAATTTGATATTTTTGGGGAGCACATTGCAGTAACGCTACGTAAACTAGACACCATTGCATCTACTGTCACACAATTTTAACTCCACAAAGACCTGTGCTCTACGGAGATGGAAAAGTATGAATCTTCATCCAGAACATAGAATCCAAGCCATTTTTCCATGCCACCACTTGGTCACACTTCACACGTGCCACTCCACCGGAGTCATCTGAGTCACCAACTCTAGCGATCAAATATATATAATGTCAATAATATATACGAGGAAGGTTTAAGGCTTACTAGTGCTTTAATTAAGTCTAAATTTAGCTATGATTTTAACACGTATCTTGTTTTATGTAAAAAGGGTATTTTTAAGGCTTATGACAGTACTTGGATATTTTCTAAGTGATTTCGTTTTAGTGTTTAATTAGTATTTAGATTTTACCTTTTCTTCTCATATTTTTTGTTAAATACTGAATGAAATGTTTAAACATAGTTTGACAATTTTAATATTGCTTTTTCACTATCTAATCGTATTTAAATACAAGTGTGTATGCCAATAAATTTAATTTGAAAAAAATGTAATCCTACTGTTGGCTTTAATAAAGTCCTTCAGTGAGTCAATGAGAGCTTTCTATAATTATAAAACAATGCTACCAATATTTGATTTAGAAATGTTGAACAAGTAACTCAAAACTCTAGTAGTAGTCCTCAGAAGCTAAAAATTGTAATGCTACTGCTAGTATCTCTCTAACTCGAATATCATCCCTAAAAGAAGAGTGTTTTCTCTCTATTCGGCTACATATCATATTTATTAAATACTCCAAGTCCTGGCTGCTCATTCTAACATAGTTTCAAAAGCTGCCATAAGCTCTAAGTTCCACAGCCATGAGCTCATGGTCATCACTCTGAAGATCAGTCAAAAGATAGCTCGCACAATATTTAGCTCTAACTAGTAAAGATGGTCGGACCCAAAACCATCTTTTAGCCTTTTTATTTTTATACAACAGCACAACACAAGCTGCGACCACAAGGAGGACAACCTCCTCAGAAGTCCTGATGTAGACTGACTGCTACTTGCTTAGCAACTTGTTTACTGGCCAAATTTAGTTTTTCCGATGTTTTACCAAAAATGTTGTATAACACTCAAATAAAACAATTTGACAAACAATATTGTTAACTTATGTTTTGTTACTTAGTGTAAATGGATCTTACTATTTTCACTATTTTCACTATTTTTTTAATATTAAATTTTAATTGTAAGAAATGTAAATATATAAGAACATTCTGATTTGTTTCCTCGCCATTTTAGGGTTAGCAACATTTTAAAATAACAAACTACTTATTAAATAACGCGGTCTTGTTTAATGTTACAACGCATCTCAGTGCTCCGGTTGGCGGGACTCTTAAAAACTAAAACGATTTAATCAATGTTAACTCACAAAAAAGGGGGGGAAGGGAACATAAAAAAATAAATAACTTAGATAAAACCTCAACGAAAGCAAAAGCAACTCAAAATATTGGCAACAGAAGATGCCACTTACAGTGTTTGGAACGTCCTCCTGTTTATAAGTCTCCCCTTGCACGTAGCCACGTGATCAACTTTCCTCGCCACGGCTCTCGCCAGACGCGAGATTAAACGAGCACGAGACGTGACCCATATTCGTCACTGTCAGGCGGTGTTATAAATAATGTCTTTCCGATAACATTAAAAAAAGAGTTATTTTTGTTCCCATCCCTTCTTTCGAAAGAATACCATTTTAAGTAACTATTAACTTTTAAGGGCGACGGAGAGAATACATTTTATTACTACTACTGTTATTGTTCTTGAAGTTTATCGGGACCTTCCAGCCATCAGAGAGGTAACGAACCGATTATCGAGGTCAAATGTTATCCTTGTGTTATAATTACTTTGGTGTTCGGGAATAAATGAAGAGGAAGAAATCGAGGGAAATGGTTTATGAGACTCAAGTTACATCATAGATAACCACGGTAGAAGTTAAGAATTAAATGGTTGGAGAAGTTGATCACAAGTACAGAAGACCTCTGATTGATCCTGACTGGCACTAACATATATATTTACTTATTTGTAAACTTGTACATACTGTTATAAAATTAATAAATATCTAGACGCTAGGGCAGGGTGTGGCGTACTGTCTTGGGTTAAGCGAGTTTCAGAATTGTGTGTGGATATAATCAGTGTAAGTTATTTAAAAAAAATATTAAACGTCTTATTTAAATAAATTGAACATTCAGAGCTTGACCCGTTTGTCACGTGGTATAAAAAGGGCATGTCCAACCATTCCCCGGCTGAGGACCTCATAAGTTCTTGGGGAATTGACTGGGTACAGAAAAGGTATACACCAGACCCACAGCCATCATCAGATTATATTGGCTGCGCTCAATGGGAGAGCTTGATTCCTCCAACACGGGAATCGCTATGTGACCAATTGACAACATTGCATTCAAGCAGACATTTTTGAAAAAGTTAAATTTAAAAATGGTGTTTCTAGAGGACAGACCCAAATTTTCCTTATAGTGTAAATAAATTAGCTTTCAATCAAGCTCTCCCAATCAGTGTAGCCATTTTAACCTAGACGTTGTGGGTTTTGTGTTACCTGAGGAGCTGTTGAGAAAATGCATTGGAAAATAAAAACAGTCATACACCCAATATCACCCCTGAAAGTACTGCAAGCTTTATCTTCCCTCTTTCTTTATTAACTGTTGCCAAATCTCCTCGCTCTCAGTTACGTCGGAAAGTGGTGTGCTGGTGTAAGAAGGAGCTTCTGGCAACATTGAAGAAGCAGAGTTGCTAAATTTGTCTTATATTTCAGTAATAATTGACCACACGAAAACGAAAGAATGACAATGCTGTTTCCCGATAGTAACCATGCAGTTCCCTCAGATATGATATTCTGTGTGGCCTATTATGGTAGGGGAGCGAATCCTGAGACTACGAGACTGGGGAGATTATAATAATGGAAGAGGGGCAGTTGAGGTTCAAATATAGGTAAAGTAGAATAATATTTATTTGACACATGTTAGCTATTACTTTAGTTTTTTACACTCCAAATCTAAGAGTACACGGATGAATTTCTTCTCAAATATCCTCCCAACCACGGCCCCTAAATTAAGCCCTTAAATCCCTTGATAGTAAAAGTAATAGTAAAGCAAATAAGCCACGTTAGTGGGCACGATGACCAAACGCAAAGTTGTTAACCTGTTTCTCCGGTGATCGGGACGCTAATGTAGGAATCACGGCTGGGTGTGTACTGAGGGTAATTTAGGCAAACTTGTCTCCGTGCTGATTCAAGTACATTTCCTCTAAGCAATACCATCCACATCCATATCCCATTTGTGTTATTAAATTTAAATAGATCAGACGGGTAGAATAGCGTAGTGTCAAAAAACAAGAACAAATAGGCGCGAGGATTCACTATTAACCTTTTCCAATCATGAGGTGATTCAAAACTGTGTCTTTTATTGAGAAAGAGCATTTTGAAATATAGTGACGTTACGAAAGCAGCAAATATAAAATTGAACAAGTTCAATTATTAGTTTTGGTCCCCGGTGTGGCAAGGAAACTTTATTCTATACCTTTCAAAGGCTACCACTCACTCTCCTTTCTAAATTCAAAGAACTTCATCCAGACTTAGAATTTCGTCTTATATATATTATATTTTATTTGTCGGGATTAAGTGGGAAGCCTACCTTGTAAAACTAGAGATGCACTATGAGTGCAACTCCTAAGAAACGTCCACTTATTCAACTATTTGTACTGTTGAACTGACATAGAGCTAGAGTTGTGCTGTTGTCATATCTGTCAAATTTGATCTGAAAGAGAGTGAAAGGGGAGATAACTAATCTGTTGCTTGGATTGGTCAAGTTTCTTGGAAGGGAAATGGGATAGAAATACTAGATTGCAGCTTTTGTCAAAGAGAACTCACTTTGCAGACATTTTTATATTGCTTTATTTTTAAAGGTTGAAATCAAATAAGCAGTAGTATGTTTTTTAAAATATTTATTTCCTGGTAGAAGAAAGCAATTTTCATTCGAGTTTAAACTAGTTTAAGTGTGAGTCTTTTCTAAGAATCCAAACAATGAAATCTATTTGAGAGTGCTTCAACTGAAGTCGATAATGATGACGCCCATCGGAGGTCAGATGGTCCAATGCATCCCTCTCGTATTGGACTGGATTTTTGGTAGCTAGATTGGGGTTCTTATCCTGTTAGAGTGTACTGAGGGTGTTTTTCTTATTAAAACTGTTCCAAACACACTATTTTTATTTATTTAATTTAAGCACCGGTTAGGGTTATACGCTTATGCACTAATTACTATAATGTGTTAGGAATCAGGAAGGTTAAATTAAGGAGAGGTGACCCCGCATCTACGTGAAGTGATAGAGGAAAACTATTTAGGAAAAAGCACCTCAGTGCATCCGACCGGAATCAAACCCTGATCTCCCACCTTCACGTCAGTCTAACACGAGATCGCTCGGCCACTTAAGTGGGTAACACACACTATAAAACTGGGCTGCTGGTGAAGGGAAGATCAAGGTTCAAATCCCGGTCGGGTGTATTGAGGATATTTTTTTCCAAAAAGGTTCCCAACTCTCAATACAGACAAATGTGGGTGAATTCCATCTAAAATTTTACCTTCCTCATTCCTAACTCATCAGCGTAATTAATGTATTTGTATAACTCTAACAGGTGTTAAGTCACAATGGAAAAAAACAACTAATTTGATGACCACTTAAAGTGTCGGCAAGACTTTATTAGTGAAGGGCGAGGTAGTTTGTGAGAAAGTATTTTTTGATGAGGTTTAAGGGCTTGAATACAAGCCAAAGGAAAATGTTTGAAAATTAAGTTATTTGGGGTGGCCGTTAAATTTTAAAACAAAGGTGGTTATATAAACTATTTGGGAATCTATGTAAACCATCGTTCAGCTCCAAACTCGAGAATATCATAGGGGGAGTGAAACAGACTAGAGGAAGGTACATTTCAATGGCGGGAGGGTTGTGAAAGGAATCGATGATGAGACACCACCCTATCAACCCTTTCCATTCCATCCACAATGAGTAAAACTGAACATAAAACTATTGACAAACACACCGTAGAATGTAGATAATTACCTTAGCGTCTGAATGAATCCAAGTTATGAGGGGTGAGAGGACAGTCAGTATCTGAGAGTCACAATGATTAATTAATTTTCTTAAAAATATTCTCACGCAAAATCGTGTAATCACTTTTGAGGGCAAATATCAAAATCCAAATAATAATTATAATAATTGTAGTAGTAGCAATATCTTATCAATTAACATAGAAAAGTTTTTTTTAAAACTTTTCTTTCATAGACGTAGCAAATTGGGGGTCAGAGGTCTGTATCCCCCTTGAAAACTGTTAAACCCCTTCAAAAGGGGGAAGCACATATACGTATAAAATATGTATACGAGATTGTATTTTTTACTTTTTCTATTCATTCTTATATTACAGCAGCTATATAATAATTTATTATTGATTATTATATTAATATAAATTTAAAGATCCACTAAAACTTCCAATTGTAAAATTACCTTTACCAACGTTAGCTTGTAGCATATACAAAGGTGTAACTAGGCAGTAATGGACCAGTGGTGGGTCCCCTCACCCACAATCTTATGGCCAATTGTAGATTTTAATTTTTTTAGATCAATTACTGGAATTCTTTTATAATAAGAAATACTATAAGGGTATTTATCTTATCGCTGCGTCTTACTACACGTACGGACTACATGTCTATGTAATAATTACGATAATGTGTTTGATATGAGGTAGGTTGAATTTATCAGAAGTGCACCCGCATTTGCGTGGAGCAATAAGAGTGGACATCCATGTATGAAAAACCACCCTCAGAAAACTACCATATGGCATACAGTTGAAAAGATTGTTTCAGAAAAGTTTCAATATGATGTAAATAAACTTAATGTGAATGGAATAAAATGATATGAATAAAATATTATAAACCAATCTGTAATCACTTATCAATATTAAGAAGAAGATAAGCTAAACCAACATTTATCTATGTGAAATTGTCTATAATTCCCTCCAAGGAAAAACTACAGGCAGTATTCAACTCAAAAGACAACATAGCTAATTCCTGCATGGTTTCTTGATTCATTGTGCTTCTTATGGTTTTTAATAAAGTTTTGAAAACTACCTTGCATCTGTTTCTATTAATTTTACAAAAAAATATATATGTGTACATAAATATTCTGTACAGCATAAAATTATGCACAGAAAGTGACTATTGAGTATTTATTTTATTGAATAGTGATATCCTTACAAAATAAAAATACGCTTCAAAGATAACACTTTCATCTCTTACCAAATTAATTTTGGGCGGGTGGACTTGTGTAGTGGTCCCTATTTTGGGCATGGATTTGCGGCATTGAACCACTGACCACCACATACACCACTGAACTTGAAACTATCAAGAATTTCAAACTCTATTAACCTATTTATTATTAGTTATATTCAATAATCAAATATTGCTTCATACGTTTAAACATATTTTAATATGTCTAACGCCCGCTTTTGTAGTCTCATGGTCTAACGTGCTATTCTTGCAGTAGACTAAACTGCTGATGACGGAAAAATCGAGGTTATAATCTCGATCGGGTGTACTGTGGGTGGTTTTTCCAAACTGGACTTCCATGCAAATTCGGGTACACTTCCTCTGAATATAAACTCACTAATCACTAAAAACAATTAGCGTAATTAGTGCATAAACGTATAAACCGAACGGGTAGTAAGACGTGGTGCTAAAAAAAACCCAACAAATAGTGGAAGAAGATGTCAAATGTTGATGGTAAGACTTCTTTATATGCTGAGAATTTGTAATTTTGTGGTGTCTTCTTTTGTTCTTTGCTTTATGTTGTGGTTGCAATATTAAAAATATTGAAATTAAAAGAGGATTTTTACATAATTTAGTGTACATTTTAAAAGTTTAAAATCTTTTATTTTGATAACAAAATTTTAACATATAAGAATTATATTTTTATTAAGTTTTTAATGCAATCCTACGTGGAGGCATTGTTGCAATGAGCACCCAAATAAATAGTTTAAATTTGCTTCGTCGTAAATTAAATTAAATATAATTTAAAATAAACACACTATAATGAGAGCCCTGTAACTCTAAACCAACTTGTGCCCTTTGCCTATTACCAAACATTAAACCAGAATTTTATTCGCAGCTCTAACGAATTCAACACAACCGACATCTTAAAACATTAGAGAATAATTAGGCCAACTCAAAACCATTGCTTTATTTTATGTCCGTACAATGATTTCCCCTCTCAAATATCGAATAAAATGACATTCCTCTTTGTTTCCACACCAAACAGCCATGACGTATGTTCACTGTTTCTTTCCCCAGGCGTTTTTAGACACTTCTTCGTTCACCGATAATAAAGTGTAATGGTAACTTACATAGATTACCCTATTAACTAAAAAATAAAGAATAAAACAATTCACCAATCTGATGAGTAATTTTTAAGTTTACTGACAAAAACCCGACATGTAACAATTTTAAAACTGTATTATGGGGTCTTCTTTTGGTCTATACTACCCATTAATACAAACAAACCCTAAAGCTTTATTATAGCTGTATGTATATACAACTGGGGTATTTAGACCATTTTGAAACTTTTTACCACGGTATGTTAATTTTTTTAAAGCACTGAATTAATTTTAAATTAGCTGTTTTCGAGTGAAGAATGAAGAAAACTTCACTTCGATTAGTTTTCTGCTTCAGGATTAATCTTATTTCTAATTTCTCGGTTAATCAACCGTAACATAATATAATTGGTGTTAAACTTATTTTCTTTAAATTGTTGAATAGTTTTTTATTACAAAGAATTTAACATAAAATTAGTAAATAAGAACGAGAGTTCCATTTCCCAGAATTCATAGCAAAGCATTCACTTCAATGATACTGGTATCCATTATAGTACAAGATAGCGAATATTAGCCAAACTAACATAATGGGTAAACACACGTGAGCTGATTGTCACTACATGGCAATAGCCAACTCACCGGGGCCAAAACATTCCCAGATTTCTCAAATCCAAATCCAATCTCGTCTTGAGTCTGACCCACATACCCTCAAGTCACATTATTCATTCAAGAATTTAATCAAACATATGGAAAGTTCCAACGACAAAAGTTCAAGCTAAAATTGCATTATACTTTGGTAGGGAGGGGATGTGAGAGGGGAGATAAGACAGGTAACATGGGGTGGTAGTTAGAGGGGGAAGAGATGGGAGACTAGCTGTCAAAAGTTTGGTCTGAAAGCAGTATGGAATATTACTATTTTTATAACGGGTTTTCCTTTAAAAACTTATTTGTTTTCTGTGATAAACAATTCAAGTTAGGAACTAGCTATCGGATATGGCACTAGTCAGTTTTTTATTCCTCACAGATTTGATTACCTAGTTCGGAGCCACCCCATTATGCTAATAATATTAGACAAAATACAAATTGTTCACAAACTGACCCAGTAGAACATATCAAATGTTTCCTTACATATCTTATATAGTGAAAAAGGTATTTTTGTTTAGATTATTTGAAGGTGGAAAATGTTATGAAGTTGGCTTATAATTTAAATAATTTGTAAATCAATGGAGTGAGATAGAGCATGGACAAAGAATAACAGCAGTATGAAACATTGCATGTTGGTCGAAATGACTCCACCTATAATATATTAATTAGTTCGACTCCCCGTGGCTGAGTAGTTAGGAATGTGAATGTCTTTTATTCATTTGGGGCAATTTATTAAATAACTAACTATACAAACCTATGACCTACAAACCAACTTAACTAAAACACTCTCCACCATTGGGCACATCGTCTAAATGTCAAGCTCCTTTTATATGGTTTTCCGATGAAGTGGGGATTTGAATCCTGGCTGGGTGTATTGAGTGTTTTCTATTAAATTGTTTCCCGATCCCTTTCACGCTAATGTCAGTATATTTCTTTCAAATTTTACGTTACTTGCTCTATATTATTAGTTTAATCAAGATATAAGCTTATAGCCCGAACAGGTATTAAGACGAGGTGTAAAAATAATAATTTAAGAAAAACAAAACAACCCATCTATTTTATCTTACCTCATCATTGTGAAATGGAAAATCTCAATTTAGGCTATAATACATGCTACGACCACACAAGGAATCGAACTTGGGACTTTCAACTCAGTGTTAAGACGTGATACCGACTATTCTAATATCGGAGATTAACACATTTTGAAAATATATTTGTTCTTTCTCAGAAGGTGCTAAAATCTTTATATTATATAATTTGAAAAGCCCTTTTCCAACAATAGAAATTACTATGAAATGACTGAACACATTCTAACAAACGACCACTCATTTTAACGGTTAGGAGTCCAGGATATCGGGAAAAATAGTAATTTTACACGAAAACTCAATTTTCACAGAGAATTGTCAGTGTGTCATTATTTGTTTAGTTTCCATGGAAACTATTATTTGTTGCATTGCTGTAAATATCTAAATAAAATATATCTCTTTGGCAGAAATCTAATAACTCGATATTTATACGTTTGTCCGAATAAATCACAACTTTCTCTTTGGATGCTGTTGATAGCACATCTAAAATTGAGATTCCTAAACTGGGGCAACATTTATTTTTATTGGAATGTTATCATTAATTCACATTTAAACCAATAATATTGAGCATAATTAGAAAATTAAAAGGGACATTTGTTAAGTTCGTGAAAATATGACCTACGTTTTGTTTCGCGCAGGATAAGATGATGTTTAAATAAATTTATATATGTGTTATAAGATCAAAAACAATAACATTATCTTGAATAAAGTTAAAAAATATAGCCATTTTAGCTATCTAAGTGTGAGTTTTAATGTTCATTTCTTCAAATATTGGATTTTGATATTCATTTTATTCAAATAATGGGGTTTGGTGTTCATTTTAGCAAATAGTAACACAATACAAATACATAGGTTAAGCTATTTTTCATTTTACCACTTAATTTTGAGGATACAATATTTAAAATAATGTTTTGTATACCCCATTTACTTTTTCACATTCTTACAAATACAGTGAGTTCAGTTAAGTTTTCATATTATTATTATTATTATTATTATTATTATTAGCACCGCGTCTTACTACCCGTTCGGGTTATACGCACTTACGCTAATGTTTAATGGTAGGGTGATTGTTAGATTAAATGGAGGACCTACAGTTTAACGTGGAATCCGAACCACGGTGGAGGCCTGGAATTCCCCACATTCACAAGATGTCTTGTCAGAGGTGAAGGAAGGGTTTGGTAATCAGATATGTTTTCATATTGATAATTTTGAGGGAATAATAACTCAAAGTTCAGTAATGTTTTGTGTACCACATCTATAGTTTCATACTCTCTCTTTTAATCTGACATTCTCTCTCTCAATCTGACATTCTCTCTCACGATTTTACACACTCTCTCACACACACTCATGCACAAACACACACTATGACATTCTCTCAAATATAATGTTCTCTCATTTTCTCTCTCACACACTCTACTCTCAAATACACTCCCTATCATACAATTTCTGTCTCATCATCTTTATTATACTTTCTCAAACGCTTTCTCTATCGCAAAGATCTTTCTTTCTCAAACGCTCTGTCCATCGAACGTTCTATCTCTTGAACATTCTCCCACAAATGTTCTCTCTCTCTCTCAATCTCAATATCACTCTCTAGATCTCAAACTCTCTTTCTCTTTCAAAATCATTCTCCCTTAAGCACTCTCTCTAACCCACTCACTTTCTCAAATTTTCTCTCTAGCTCTTTCCCTCGAACACTCTCTCTGAATCTTTCTCTCACTCTAATTTTCTCTTTCTGGTCTAATTTACACCTCTCTAAATTTCTCTCTAAAACTCTCTCTCACACGCATTCACATTTCTTCTCTCTTTTACACAATATAAAAAAAAATTACTTTCTCTCTTTCACACACACATACACTCACCCATACTTAATCACTTATTCTCCTTTATATATTATAATTCTCTCTCACACACACTCTTCCACTTTCTCACACACACATTCTTTCTCCTCACACACACAAACGTTCCCTCTCCTCCTAGTATTTATCTCTCAAACAATACACATACTTTCACTATCACTCGTTCACACTCACGCGACCTCTCTCAATAGATCATTCTCAGTATCTTACACTTACTTTCTCACATCACACACTCACACTCACCCAAACACTTACACAATCACAGACCCAAACACTTAACTCTCATTTTCACTATAACATTTTATCACTCTCTCTATTTTATATATAATTGATAAGCCCAATACCACTAATAGAAATTACGAGGAAATAACTGAATAGATTTTGACAAACGAACACTCATTTTAAAGATTACGGAATCAGGATGCCGGTAAAAAATAGTGGCATAAAACTCAAACCCAATTATCCTATATTATTTTCCATCTTTTCCTTCTGTGTGGGCAGTGGTTCGTTCATCTGTACAATCATTCTTTGCTTGCATAACCATGGAAACCATGATTTGTGTATAGCTGTATTTCGGTAAATAAATTATTTGTATTTGTTTAAAAATAATATCAGCACAATTGTTACTTGAGGGGTTTGGTGCAACTAATATATAAACATCTGGGAGAGGGGTCATTTTAAAGTTCTCCTCGGGGTGTGAAGGTGGAAAATATACGTTTTTATTCAAACTACGCACCGAAAACTAAATATTTAAGTAGAGTTAATAGCCTTTGACCAGTAAACTTTTAACTAAAAAAGGGAGTGAGGGCTTATTATATAGATCCTTTCTCAATAAAAAGTTTAAAATGCATTTTAGTTCAATAATCTGCTGCCATCGCTGCACGAACCCACTAGTCATTTAATAATTTAGTATGGGCTAGGCTCGTTATTAAGTCATGTTCTGATTAAACCATATATATATATATATATATATATATACTTTCGTGCTATCTTACAGGTAGAGAAAGTAACCCTATGGTAATCGTCAAAAAAATCAAATTCGAGAGTTTGATGAATCTCGACGTTTCATCACCCCCCCGGATTCGACAAAGTGGTTTTTGAATTTCCGTTTGTCTGTCTGTATGTCTGTTCCTCCAACTAGAGTATAAACTATTTTACCGATCGGGATAAAACTTGGTATCTAAGAATTTCATAGGGTTGCCCTGAGGGATTTTTGGAATTGGATATATAACCCTAAAATTAAGGGTAGTTTATTTTACTGAAGGGCAAAAAGAGAAAAAGTCGATTTTCTCAAAATTGGTTTTAACGATTTTGATTAAATTAAATTTAAAACCTTTTTATAAATATTCCAAACAAAATGGCTACCATCAATATTTCGGTAAAATGACTTTAAGGGCCCCGGTCTGATGCGTAATTTTTCACTTTTTATCATAGCTTTGAAACTATTTGAGATATGAAATTACTTATTATTGAAATTATGTACATTCTTATAATACAATTATTTTATAAGAAACATATTTTTATAAAATCAATAACTTTAAATCTATACAAAAATGTATATATTTTCTAACTTTTCGAAAACTAAAGGTAAAGTATCGTGACCATAATAATAATCTAACCCGAAATGTTGATGGATGTCAACGTCTAATGACCCCCCGAAACCTAAAAAGTGGTTTTAGTAAAGCCGTCTCTCTGTGTGTCTTTTTAACCTCAAAATAAAGAGTAATTTAGTAAAAAGCGAAAAGAGAAAAAAAATCAATTTTCTCAACATCGGCTTTAACAATATTGATTAAAATTCGTATCTAGGCGTTGATTAAGATTATATATAAGCTGGCTATTTTCATTTTCCCATAAAAATGAATATTAGGGTACTTTACAGAAGCGGAAATTTCCGTATCCACGCAACTATTCGAGATACTAAATAACTTATCATTGCTACATTGTAGTATTTTTGTATGGAATATATTTTTGTAAAACCAACCGTTTCTGAGATATTGGCAAATATATTAATACAATTTTGTGAGCTTTAGTTGTAAAGAGATACTACTTAAGTTTTAACGCATTAATTTTGTAAGGCCATAGAGTAATTAAATATAAGTAAGTCGTCTCTCAAAAAGTTTGTTATTTTTCTTTTAAGCCCTTAGGAGAAATGTTTGTACAACAATGTTCTATTTACATACTCAATAGTAAATATTCAATTTTTTTATTGGTCAAAATTTATAAATGAATAATTGAATAGCAATGCGATGACCTGAAGATGTGGAACATCTAATAAAATGTTAAAATTTCAATCGGAAGTTTAAATTTTAATACGAAGTGTTGATCCTTGTGAACCCAAAATCAATCGTTTTGATTGGTCCAAACATACAATGAGGACATTTATTCTTTAAAAATTAAAATTATAAAATTTAAAACAAGAACTCAAAAAATAGTTTTACATAAGTATTTATGCTTGGGTTTGATAGTGTATATTATTTCGTTTCACATATATTACGAGATGTGAGTAAATATTTCCATTTTTAAACAATGGAGTGAGAAAGTGGTGAGGAGTTCCGTACCATTTATTTAGAAGTATAATTATTTACTACTTTCAACAACGTTTATATTAAAGTTTGTATTAATGCGCTGGAAAAAAGAAAGGTTGTTAAGAAGAAATGCATCCACATTAAGGTGGAAAGTAGACGGGTAAGACCCCATTGGTAAATATTTTAGGGGAAAAAACTAACCCTATTTCAACCAGCTGAAGATTCGAACCTCACTCGTCTCAGGAATTATGTATAGTTCAAATCTGATGTCATAAATCACGTGACCACAAGTGTGGTTTCAAATAAATGAAACGAAAAAAGAAACTAACCTTCTATCCTTCTCTCGTGATAGAGTATGACGATGGGAACAGAGAACACGGCACTGATTAGCCACGCCACCGCTACTAGCGCTCTTGCACGTCTCCCTGTAGGCACATATAAAACAAAATGGCAGGTTTACTAATGGAACATAATATATCGAAGGCAAATTCAAACTACAAAACTATTTGTAAGTAATCTTAGTTTAGGGCAGTGGCTTAATCCTGAAAAAAGAGGAATTCTCCTAATTCAAAGAAACTTTAAGTTTAAGTTTAAGCATGCCAATTGGAGAATTATATTATCAATTTAACATTTAAATTTTTAAGACTATATTTTAATGGTTTTTAAATTTAAAATAAACGTTATTGTACTACTATAAAACCACATGGCTGACTCACTCACCGACATTAATGTTTACCCACTTCCGGATGAGCTAGAAACTTAAATTTGGCAAATTTATAGCTTCTAGCCTGTAACCGATGAGAAAATTCAAAGAGTTAAGAATCTACATTTTTAACCCAAGAAAAAAATTAAAATTGTTAAGCAACTTTAAAGTCAGTACGGACTTTTCTTTGGAGGTCTCTTGTGGCTAAAAGGTAAGAACTATCAAAAAACGGCTCTGGAATTACATTAGTTTACATTAGTTTACATTCATTCGAAAAGAAAACTCACTGGAGAATTTAGGGCGTAGCCCCCAACGAGCAAAGCGAGTTAGTATATACAGTGGTAATGTAACTCAATCCTTTCATCTTGCAATCATTTGGACGTGCGAATAAAAAAAAGTTAATGTTATTTATGCTTTGACCGAAAAATATGATAATTGTTAAAGTAATGACCAGAGTTAATTTCTATACGGTGCATGCCAAGGAGCACACACATCTCTCATCACTCCTAGATCCATACATCGCACAAGTTGTAGAAACAATTCCATATAAAGAAACGGGAGCATGCATGCCGAGCACCTCACTCTTAACTGTTCACTCCAACCAGACACAAGAAACAAACTGGTTTGTTTTTGTGAAGGGCTATGTGGTGCTCTGATTGGTTGGTTCAAGGTCAAAACAAATCCTCAGTGTTGTTCATTGCACTATTATTATCAATTCGACTTTTACTTTGACGTTTGTCTTGTACTGGTTTTCTAAAGATTGAGTATATCTAGGAATAAGTTGAGTGACATAAAAGATAAACTAACAAATATACTGGGACAAGAGGAATATATATTTTGCTGCTGCTAACATGTCATCACTTTCATCACTACTGCTGTAAAATATTTTTTTTCCCCGTTTTAATAAATATTTTAAAAATGAAATTAAAATCATTGAATTACTATTTTTTAAATTAAAAAATAAGAAGAAATAAAAAAATGCAAAACGAATACTACGTGCAAACTGGTTCTCTCTAGCCGGGTACAAAATGTGACGAGCAATCTCCTTGTTATGCACAGGCTGTTCCATGAGCGATGAGAGATGTGCGAAGTTACAGTAGCCCCATGGCTTCTTTGGTGCTGACTGATAGCTTTAAAAATTTACCAGACCAAATTACGTATCCTTACGCCGAACCAGATGGCCGCAAAATCATGTGTTTAACAGCTGTAACTTCTGAAAATCAAAATTTAGGTATATATTTAAATTTTGACTGTCAGATGTCAGCACCAAAGAAGCCATAGGCCTACTGTAGGAGTGATGAGTGCTTTGCGCGCTCCTCAGCATGTGCGTACCCATAGGCTCAGGAACATAGCATGACGCGATTTTGTTTCCACAGCCAACCGACGATACAGCAACTAGGTCTAAACATATATTCGTGAGTCCCATTGTTTTAAAAGTAGATCACTTAATTTTATTAATATTAATGCTGTGACATGTGTTATGATAATAGAAAAGCATAGTTGATTAATTACTAAGATAATCACACTAAAACACCGTACACACTCAGAAGAACTACAGGAAGAAAACTTTAGCAATTTTCGAGAGGTTTAAGAGAGACTTGATGGAATATGCCTTCTTCCACAGTCCACGCAGTCTAGAAATCCCTTTAAAACATGTATTTTTAGTTCAGATCTGAAGTGAATGCAATTTTTTTTATATAGTCCTCTACGTCACTTCCATATTACTCGGCCACAAGTTAGAATTCAGTATTTAAAAATCCTTAAAATATCTGGAATATTATCCTTGACAAATGTCACTGTCTTTCTTTCATTCCATGGCTTGAAATGATTGTGAAATATAGCTTTTAAATTGTACACACTGCTTCTTTGCTGCTTTATACTTCCTTTTGCTCTTTAATCTGGTCTGAAATGAATTGATTCAATCACTATTACTACACGATGTATCAACTAATCAGCCTTTTTCAGAATTTCCTATCTCTCTTGCAATGAGAGATTCATCATTTTTTCAAGCACTTCATATAAAAAAGAAACATTTTTTAATCATATTTAGTTAAACATCCCGAAACATTTGTGTTTTTCATTGGAATTTCGTGTTGGGTCATTTACTTCATACTTAAAGTAAATTATTAATGCCTGGTAAAAGTTCCAAACTGACTCAACTTCAAAAACTGTTGGATATCAACCTGATCTCTTGTATTCGACCAATTTTATTTAGTGAATTCCAAGTCTTGATGCAACAGTTAGCAATAATCTGTTTTTATTCTTAGGAGACTGAATAAATAACACATATAATGTGTTCATAAATACTTTGAAATGATTTGTTGCTTTGATATAATCAATTTTATCAATGATTGCCCCATCAAAACAGCGTCACATTAAAATGTTAGAAAACTACTCACAAAGCATTGTTGCCACTCCTGAGCACCCGCCTAATATTCCACTAGCTCCATTATGTGTAAAACTAATTAAATATATGTTTTCAAATATTTTTCAGTACCGTAAACCCATATGACTGGATACAAAATAAGAGGGATTTTTTTGGATAGTTTTTGTACTCTAACATATAACTTTTATCTAATCGAGAAAAATATCCGCCATCTCTATATTTAATGTAGTTTTTATGTAAATAATGATTCTAGAAGTTCAATTTAAACTTGTAGAATCGTCAATTGTTAGTGATAATTTCCTCTCTTTCCCTTTTTGAATGATTGTCCTACATGGTAATTATTATTATTATTATTATTAGCACCGCGTCTTACTACCCGTTCGGGTTATACGCTCTTACGCTAACGTGTAATGGGTAGGGTGATTGTGAGATGAAATGGAGGACCTACAGTTTAACGTGGAATCCGAACCACGGTGGAGGCCTGGCATTCCCCACATTCACAAGAGGTCTTATCAGAGGTGAAGGAAGGGTTTGGTAATCAGATAAATCTGTGCCGGGACCGAGGATTGAACCCCGGCCGCCAGCATAGAAGTCTGACACCTTACCCCTAGACCACCAGGTCACCCTACATGGTAATTAATTTTGTTATACTATACAAGAATGGCGTGTGATACTAATATCCAAACTGTTATTTTTAGGTACAATATAGGGTTATAGCCAGATTATGGCGTGTCACTCTTTGCCAGTCGGTTGTATTTAAGAATTTAATTATTTTTACTTGGTTGAAATTAATCTAATATATTGTTTGTCTTTCCAAATTGTGTTTTTGTGCATAACATAATATTTTACATACTTTGTTATAAGCTATCGAGTTTTCATGAATAGGTATTTTAGTTCTAAGTACTTCAATTGCCGCTACCTTTCGTTCCATTATAAGTGTCTGAATAATGGATTCTCTTATTGCTCAAACTAAGGACTTGTGTCTAGTACACTCCTATAGGGCCTACTGCTAACAAATGTAGATAGAACAGCCAAGTTTTCCTTTTTCATTCTTCAGTTAAATGTGTTTCGTTTTATGTTCCAAACCACTTTTATTCTGACCCAAGTGTCAGCTCCAATGTCTTTATTAAAAGAAGAGTAAGATTAATCAGCAGCACTAACACTAAAAGCTGTTAGTCAGCATGAGAATATTTAGATATTTAAATTACTATTTTATCTGTTTTATCATGAGGTTCAAAAGGAAATTTTGTCTGAAATAAAAGCTTGTTTCATATTTATGTAGTCTAGTGAACTTCATACCCAATATATATTTATATTGCATGTACAGCCACACACTACATCAAAACCCACTTTTAGCAAGGATTTCAGACTTACAGGTACACAATATGAGTCAACCATTAATATTGGTTTGAAAATAGGTAGTATCTTAATTCAAACACTCATTTAAATTTGGCTGGACGTAACTCAGATACAAAATAAATAGTACAACACAATCGGATACATTCTTTCACATTGTTTATTAAAGCCTCAAAGAAAATTTCCAAAATATGTTTTTAGTAGGTTACTCTTAAATAAGTTTTACGCATAAAAACCAACACATTATCTAGTTGATCACAATAATCATACTTTATAAATAAATTTTAAAACAAATTGTTCAAATATATTTAACACAATTCATATTTTCAACATTAGGACCTAGTTATTATTTGTAATCGACCATAACATTATTTATTATTTTTAAAAATATAAACTTATTTTTACATGGAAAATTATTCGCAGATTCCTGAATTCAATTTTGAAGGCCAATTTCCAAAACATTCAAGTTTTCTATTATTTGTTGTAGTAAAATACCATTGAATGAATTTATTTTAGATGAATAAAGATACATTGCTATTTATATGTAGAATAGTTTCCCTATAGGGTACCTGTTTACCCAACACCTGTTGCGACCTCTACACACAAGAATATCGAAATTTCATTCGAAAAGCCGCTAGAACTCTAAACACATTCACTTTATAAAGGTGTGTGTGTGTGTGTGTGTGTGTGTGTGGTTAGAGAGAGAAAATGTTGGATGATAAGGGATATCGTGGGATCGTAAGGGTGAAATATCGTGCACACTTACAGCTTCCGGAGAAGTTCATGGGGTGTGTGATGGCGTCATAACGGTCTATACTCAGCGCCACAAGAACGTACGTGGAGGAATACGTAACTACAACCTGGAACAGAGTCAAAGAGGAGACTTAACACAAACTTATCGATGGAATAATTTAATAAGTGGAAGAGAGATGCCAAATAGAACCTCAGTTAAAGAGCTAAAACTTTAAAGAATATAAATATATATACTTTACTATTCTATATTATTTTATTTCTTAATGATTAGTCTAAGTGTTTGATTTTAGGAAACGTAAGTCAAGGTATGTAGAACATATTTTAAATTAAGTTAATCAATCATGCTAAAATTCAGGGACACCCATGGCAAATATTCAAGGACTGTTGAGATTACTGTTTGGAAAATTAAACTAAGCGTTACTACGGAAGTAATATTTTACTTATTTTGAGCTAGAAATATTTTTGATGAAACTCTGGAAAATGACAAACCTTAATTCACTCTTCCTTATCCCCATCAAAACAAGTTGTAAAAATATTAATAAAATAATTACCACACCATTACACAGTGTTTTTTTACATACTGAAGTAAATCATTCCTTTGTCAGCAAACATAACACATCTGTTTAATTAATTTTTTCAATAAACCTTTTAATAATTCTTACGATTATATTTTGAATAAAATTTAATGTGTTTATTAGACTGGAAATACAACTATAAGAAATAAAAATGAAATTAATATAATAGCACCACAGATTCACTAAAGGGAACCAATAGATCCACCGGGGCAACTTTGAAAGATGCACCTAAATCTCTATTTACATAAAAGAGTAGGCGTGATTTAAGAGCAAATTTGCGTCGCATTTTTGCGCTCAGTGAAAAGTAGGCGCCAATTTTAAAGTATTTCATTTCGATAAAATAAAGGGTTTCATATTGTCGTAATTTCTCAGAATAATCTAACCAACTTTATTGCAATTAATGATAGTCAAATTAAAATAGCGTATGTATTGCAAGCACACAATTTGTTTCAATATAAAGCAATTCATGGTAGAAAAGCTATTACTTACATTGTATTGTTGCATTTTACTTTGGTTGAACGCCATTACATTCTTTAAAGAATAATTTAAAACAAACTGTGGAGTCGCTCTCTACATACAAAGAGGTTTTATTTTTCACTAAATCCAAAGACATCGCATCACTAAATATTATGTGTAATTAGATTTTAAAGACCTATTTTAAAATTAATGTAAATGTGTTATTAGTGCAACGAAAGCCTTTGTTTATGGGTGTGAAAACGAAAATCAGTTCAGGATGTTCGAAAAAAAGATACTTAGGAATATACTTGGTCCAACATTGGATGAGGCTACTGGAGAGTGGAGGAGGTTACACAATGATAAGTTACATACCATGTACTCTTCACAAGACATTGTTAGGATTAACAAGTATCTTATATGACGGTAGGTTGGATATGCAGCCCAAATGGAACACTCTAGAACCGTGTCCAGGGTATATTATCTGTCAAACCCAATGGTAAGACCTAAACGCAAATGGAAGGATAATATTAAAATGGACCTTAAAGGGATGGTGTGTAATGAGGTGGACTGAACAGAAATAGCTCAAGATAGAGATAGGTGGCGTAATTTTTTTAAGTGCGGCAATGAACGTATAGTTCCTAATGCCATAGAATATGTAAATTAACAAAATATTTAAACTAATATTATAGATAAATAAATACATTAAAATATATAATATTTTTGTTTGAAAAACATATATATATATATTAAAGCTAGCATAATCATATATATATATATATATGCTAGTTTTAATTTAATTACTGGCTTATAAGAAAAATGTTTCGTAATATTTGTATTTTCATACGTTTTCATTAGAGATTTTAAATAAAGTTGCACTTACTTGAAGTAAATTATTCACAACAAATGGTAAAAAAAAACACGCATAATGACGTTATGGTTACATAACCATATTTCTTGCCACCAGTTTTCTCCTTGTTTAGTGACTAGGTAAATTGAGCCAGTAAAAAAAGGCTTATCTTGTAAAACATCTCGGGCGAAAAGTTGCACCCTTATAATATTTGTGCTGAAGTAGATTTGGAGCCTTTAGTGAATTCAGGTTCTGGTACTTATTCTTAGTTATTAAGATATACATAAGGGATATTAATGGATTAATTTAAGAAGAACTGCTCCGGTGGCTGCGTGGTCTAACGCACTACTCTCGTGTTGGAATAGACTGCCAAAAACGAGGAGATCGGGATTCGATCCCGGTCGGGTACACTAAGGGTGGTTTCCATAAAAGGTTTTACACTCTTCCTCGAGCATGCGGGTGAACTTAATCTCATTTAAACTTTCCTTATCCCTAACACATAAGTGTAATTAGTATATAAGCGTACAACCCGAACGGATAGTAAGACGCGTTGCTAAAATAATAATAATAATAATAAGTATGGATGATAAAGGTTAGCTATGGGAAGTTCACCTGCATTATCATAGAAATAGAATGAATAAGTTGCATATCCACCACACCATGATGAGATTTGATCTTACCCCTTCCCCCCTCCCAGCGCTCCAAACGAACATCCACTTATGTAGGTAGCGCTGGAGGTTTATTTATACGACGACCTTACATCCATCCATCCAGGCAATATGCATTTTAATTAGGGATAAGGACAGTAGGAGTCAAACCAAGTATAAATGAACTTGTTGGTAAGGAGAGTGTAAATCCATTAATGCGTAAATCCATCAATACATCTAGTTTAAAGTACTAGTTATGGTATACAACAAATCTTATAACTGACCTGTAAGAAGCGTATTAGCTTGCACGCGACGTTGCCAGCGTTCCACGCTATAGTTGTCCTCCACACGATGTCGGTCAGTACACTGATGAGACCCACAGAGAGATCTGGCAACAATGAAACACATTCGTGATAAGTAAGGTTGTGGACTACCTTGACAAAACAAAGAACACCTCTTTATCTATGGATTTTACACCCATATGTAACTGATTTGCCCTCGTCCACGACAGACTTTTCTTTAAAATATGAGTGAAGAATGACCCTGAATACGAAACAATAGCTCAGTGGTAGAGCATTAGCGTACTAAGTCAAATGTCAAGGGCTTGAGTCCCGTGTCCAGGTGTCATTTTTGAATCTAAACAATATGATATAAATATATTTCGTGGTGATAGTGACCACGCTTGTGTTACACGCATGGAAAAATGTTTAGTTAATTATCTTTGCCCTAAAATGTTTATTTTCCTGACCT
The DNA here is from genome assembly GCA_902141385.1 of Timema californicum. Taxonomy (NCBI): domain Eukaryota; kingdom Metazoa; phylum Arthropoda; class Insecta; order Phasmatodea; family Timematidae; genus Timema; species Timema californicum. The sequence goes on from CABFOW010000592.1 coordinate 63,625, forward strand.
TTCTATTATCTAGATACCTAACTCTCGTCCTAATACTATCTCTATCTCCTTATATTACTGGAGTTGGGGGTCTAGAATTTAGAGACGAAGGCTCACAATAAACTAGATTTATAGTGAGGTTTGAATTTCAACCAGATGAATTTGGGGTGATTTATTATTATTATATTTCCCTTTGTTTACCCCACGTTATTGTGAGCGTGCTTCCTCTAAAATACTCTCTTTACCACAGTCTTTTAAATTAACTAATTATTTTTATAGTTTTTGTAGCAAAATTTATTTTTGGCCCAACTAAATAGAATATTGATTCATTAGATATAATTAATGTTATCTGCCAATCATAGTTATTCCAAAATGTCTTGAACATCTGCCATAATCATATATTTTAAAATTCTTGTTCAAATTCCACGATCCTCAAGACAAATATAAAATTACTGTTGAGATTACTATGTGCAACAGTTTAAACTAAACGTATCTATTGCAGCGATATTTTATTTATTTTGGTCAATACTCTTTTGAAATAAAACTGAAAACATGTTTAACTGATTTCTCATTACCTTCCAATCAAACCTAATAATCTTGGTGATGTATGTAATAAATACAATCTAAAATTTCCTATTTTATGTTTTTAAATTGATACCTTCAAAAGAAAGGTTATCAACGACTTAATTTATCTAAGGGTAGGTATAAAGAAAATATCTAAGAGTAAATACACCGACATTTTCATGTAAAAGGGAAGGGAAAACTACAGTGCTAAATTACATTCAGTATGCCAACCCAGTGGCCCTGGTTGATACTCAAGCCTCTACATCATGCTGCTACAGCCCATTTAGAAACTGACGCCTTAAACAGTTTGGCCACCTATGAAATATGTGACAAACGAACGAACATGACAGTTTTATCTTATTTTTTTAAGATTGATTTAATTATTTGTTGATGAAAGACCGTCTTTGCATCAATAAAAATAATCAGATATGTTACAATCAATTACTTTACTTCCTCCCCTCCTAACCCAAAACAGATTTTTTGTTGTTTGTGAATCATGAACTAAATCTCGAGACAACTGCCTTTGAATGTATCCTGTTTCAATCCTAGCAGCGGAAACGTTGAGTTGAGAGACAGGTAAAGTAAGTCCAATCATCAAATTACTCTGACTACGGTTGTATGAACTGACACTACCTGTCAAATGTGACAGTTCTAGACCTCATTACACGGCGCATAAAATGCCAAAGCGAATCCAGTAATTTTTAGATCCACACAAACAAGCAAACAAAGAAAATTAAGAAAGAAACTCGTTGACGGATTATAAAAAAACATATTTTAAGTTCACTCTTTTCAGGAAGTTCAAAATTATTAGAACCCAGGTGTGGCAAAAACTAAAGAAGTAAAATCAAATATCCGTTTGTGGCAGTATTTATTTTCTCTTGCACGACAATTTTACTACCGTCCGGCTTTTTCCTATTTACACATATGGTGTATAGAAAGGAAGTCGTAATTTGGAAGAAATGTACACGAATTTTCTTGAAGGCCGGTTGGAGAACCATTCAGATATATACACCAAATTAAATGTGTTAGAGCAGTGGTTTTCAAAGATTTTTGTCACGTGAACCCTCTAACCGGGGAACAACTGATTCGAATACCCCTTAATGTAGGATAAATTATAGAAAAAAGATGATCATAAGTTAATAGTGTATCATAAAGATAAATTAGTCATTCCACATTAAGACGATATAATTTCACAATTTTTTCATACCACAGGGATAGTGAAAGCTTGCTCGCACAAATAAGTTTTTGTAAAATACATCAAATATTTCAGTGATTTTTTCTGAAAATTCTTTGTGCTGGCTGACGAGAAAACTAATATAAAAGATAAAAGAGTATTTCCAAATTCTCCTCTCTAAGATGTGGCCAACCCCCAACTTTTTGGCCTCTTTTTCTCACCAAGTTATTAATATAGGAAGGAATCTTCATTTGGTTTAGTATAAACCAGAAATTTACTCTTTTATATAACATTTGATAAATTCTACAAAATATATAATGGTATGACAGAGATTCCCTGGACCATCTCGCGGACCACCTGGATGAGCCTAAGGGTCTCCCCTTTGAGAATATCTCTGTTAGATCTTTGACATCCCCTTAGAGACAAACCATACAATACTGGAATAATCTTTTTCCGTATGTCCACTGGTGAGGGTTTTATCTATGTATGTTAAAATACCTTTTGTTTATTTACTATTATCAATCAGCAGCCCCCGGGTTAAGTTAATTTGTATCTCATGTTAAGTAAAAAGTTGTGTTTAGAAAATAGCCGTAAAGAAGGGGTAGATGTATCCAGGAGAGAATTCCCAGCGTTTTTTTTTAGTTTTTATAACAGAACAATTTGCTTTGTCAAATTAAATAAAACAATTCTCAAGTATAAATAGAAAGTTTAATTTTCTTCACATGGTGACCTCAACAGTTCTTGAATATTTGTGAAGGGTGTCCTAGAATTTAATGACAACTTTTTCGCTTCATTTAAAATGTTTCTCACCCAATGCTAAAATACTTATGAATCATGACAGATATTCATTAACTGTTGAGGTCTACTGAAGCAATTTTTATATATTTTGGCAAATAAAAGTTTTATTCTAAAAATAGCCAAAACACTTTCCTTTTCTTACGACCTCTTCCTCCCCACCTTAAATATGCCTATTAAAATATAGTTCAGTATATATATATCTATTAAAATAGAGTACAGTATATATATATGCCTATTAAAATAGAGTATATATATATAAACCCAATTTGCATCAGTAGTAGCATGATTTAAAGCAGGCATGTAAAATATGAGATCCTATACATTATTTTCTGTGGGCTGCAAAGCTTGTTATGAACCAAAATTATGTGAGATCCTTTATTTCTATTTATAAACGTTGAAGAAATACAACATTTGGGAACTTGGAATAATTTGGTGTATTTACCATATTTGTCCTATTTCTTTGACTAGTAATAAGTTTTCAAATCATTGTGGAATTGGCACACCAGATATGTGCATTATTTACCAGTATACACGCATGTTAACAGTTGTTTTCTCATATGAAATTGAACCAAGCACCCTAGGGAGCTAGGTTTACTGGACACATATTTGTAAACATTATTACGAAAGGGACCTCTTTGGCACAATATCCAAAGGCCGACATTCGGACCATTGCTGCAAATAAAAGGTTTCAGTTTTTATTTTGTAAAAACAAATATATTGGTGCTTACTCCTTTCTTTTTGTAATAATACGATACAAAGTTGGAATTATTTTAAATTAAAATATCCCGGAAAAGATTTATCTGTTTACCAAACCCTTCCTTCACCTCTGACAAGACTTCTTGTGAATGTGAGGAATGCCAGGCCTCCACCGTGGTTCGGATTCCACGTTAAACTGTAGGTCCTCCATTTAATCTCACAATCACCCTACCATTAGACATTAGCGTAAGTGCGTATAACCCGAACGGGTAGTAAGACGTGGTGCTAATAATAATAATAATAATAATAATAATAATAATAATAATAAATTAAAATAATGCCAATATAGGAATTTTTGAAATGTTTCTTGGCAATGTTTTTTAATTTTAAATGTGGTCCTTATGATTGAACGAGTTTGACACACCTGGTCTAAAACGTCAGTCACTATCACAACATACAGGATTGATTGTGACGGGAGTTCATTTCCTGGTCGGATATGGTAAATATGTTTTTTCAATGGTTATCCACTCTTCCTCAATGCATGTTTAAGTATATTTCCTTTTTAAATAATATACCTCGGTGACGTAGTTAGCTAACACGCTAGTTTAATGTTGAGCTAGACTGCCGAGGATGGAAAGATTAGGGTTAGAATCTCACTCAGGTGAACTGGGGGATGTTTTTCCTAAATTGTTTTTCAATCTCCATCCATGCAAATGAGGTATCACTTTTTTAATTTTCAACCTTACCAATTCATTACTCATTAGCGTAATTAAAAATTAAGCACATAACCAGAACGGGTAGTATGACGAGGTGCTGCCTATTACTACTTTTTAAATAAAACCCTTCTTCTTCCTTATTCCATTAGTGTAAATATGTGTAGATAGCATGCAGGCTAGTAAAAAGTATTACTTTCACGCACAAACACCATTAATTACACCCACATATATACACGTACAAACATACATATGCACCAAATCTAATCCCAGATGAATCCCCAATACGCTGCAGACGCCTTGTTAGAGCACTACCAGTACGCCACAAGAGTATGGCATTCAACGTACCTTGCCGGGGCGCATCAAAATTTGATTCAGGGAAGATATGAATTAGTTTAAGTTTTTTTTATTGGTACATGCTCGAGAACTTAGCACTAAATAGTTTTCATCCCCTCAGCTCACGTATGAATTGTAGAGGAGCTTACTTAAGGTATTTGATACCCTTGTTCGTCACTAGGCGCAGATACTAATTGAAAGAATGTACTATTTGTTTTTGTCTACATAACTACTCAAACGGAATGCTATTTTACTAATGAAAGTCAACGATTACTTTCTAAGTCAATTGATTACTTTAACATAAGAGCTATAAAATTACTTAAACATTCAGTCTCCCAGATGTTAATTAATCAGTGTGTGGAGAGAATAACTAATTTCACCAATATTGGGAATCAAATCTAGGACCCTCAACTCGGTAAGACAGATACGCTATTGCCTAGACTAAGGCGTTGAACCTCATCAAATGATACAATCCCTAGAGTTAAGGGGTGTCTATTAGTAAGTGTTTAAACCTAGGTCAAGTTAATTATTATGTTAACTGTTGCTTTCTTTTGATGCATTCAGAAAGGGCACTCTGAAGCCGTTATTATTATTATTATTATTATTACTATCATGATCATCATGGTCAACATAACTCATAAAATTATTATAGTTTCAAGTTTGAATAGAAAAAATAGTGCCCTATCATACACTCCATTTACTTTGAAAAAGATTATCCATACTGTACCTTGACCAGCTACACGATAGTGCAGCTTATAGGATACAACTATACTGCAATCAAGGTCAGATTTCTGCCTTTCACACACATAATTTTATATTTAAATCATTCTATGTTGTATTTAGTAGACATAATATTGAAATAATGTGATTAATAATAGGTAACCAGTTCGGTAATCACAAGTATTATTTATAAATATTTTTTATTCTGAATTACAGGTAATGAAGATGTCAGGGGTCTGAGTCCTGGCCTATTGTAATGAGAGTTATTATTTACAAATGTTTTACTACAACTCCGCTACGCAGATCCAGGCACATTTATTTTAAATTCTACCTTCCTAACCCTCACACCTCACTAGATATTACATGCGTATAGCCCAGTCAGGTATTAAGACACGGAATAATAATATAAATGGAGAATTACATCTTGACACAGAGATACAAGTCGATGTCCTTGAAATAGTGTTCCACTGTTCTAATCATGAAGATAATTAGAAACAACACGTGTTCAGTAAAAAAAATATCTCTTTATTCTAAAAATAAGCTACTCTTTATAACACAATACAAAACTTTATTTTCCGCCACAGCTCAGAACACGTTTGGAAGCAAAGTATTTATGTTAATTACTTTAATAGGATTGGGATGAGAAAGGTAAGATTTTAGAAGAAATATAACAATTTTTATTTAGGGTAATCCACCCTCAATGCACCCAATCGAGGTTCAAACTTCGACCTCCCCTTTACCAGCAAACAAAATTAATGAGCCTTACATTTAAGCCGTGTTCCCACTATTGTGGGCGTGTATATATATATATATATATTATTATTTTTAGCACCACATAGTACTACTTATTCGGGCTATATGCATACATTATAATTACTCTAATATGTTAAGGATGGGGAAGGTTGGATGTAGATGATGTGTACACGAATTTGCGTGGAGGGAGAGTGTAAAATAATTCTGATAAAACTACCCTCATTTCATTAAACCAATATTAGAACCCCTTCTCCATTTAATTGGCAGTCTTGTCTATAGCGAGAGTGATGCCTTCGACCATGCGGCCACCGAAGTGGACTTAAAAAACTATTTAACTTTGATAGTAATTCAACACAATCATAATCCAAGATATCTCAGCGTGGTTTCGTTTCATGTGCGCACGGTTTTTCCACCTAGTCAAAAGAAATTTTAAAAAATATGTAAAAATGTCGATTTATAGCCAATTAAGATTTTAAGAACTTTATAGACACATTTGATAAATAATAATTTAATTACAACTCGAAAAATTAAAGGAGGAAAAACAAACAACGTTTTCTATACGTTGACATGGCCTTTGAAAATACTTTTTCTTTTTTAATAATCTTGTAATGGATAAATGAATTTGTTTGAAAGTGAAGATACCACTTGTGCGATACGGTGCGTGATGAAGGAACTCTTTGAGATGTACAGAGCCTTGTGGTATAGGAAGAGATTGATGAGGGGTGGAAGGGTGAAGATGGGGAAGAGGGGATGAAGCGTCGTATCTTGAGGCATTTAAGAACCTAGTCCGGGGAACTGGGGGGATAGAAAAGCCGATAATTTTTATATCGGAGCGAAAAAATGGGGAGCTATTTCACATCTAAAAAAAATTGAGAAAGAGATCAGAATATATTTATTTATGTAGAATAAGTTTGTAGAAATTTAGGCTTTATTATATATATATATATATATATTAATTGTTTACATATCAATATAAATAAATTTAATTTTTACATGCATATTAATAATATATAATAGATACATTTATTTATATTAATATGTAAACAATTAATATATATATATATATATACATACACAATAAAGCCTAAATTTCTACCAACTTATTATACATAAATAAATATATTCTGATCTCTTTCTCAATAATACACTTTTAGTATTTAAGAAATCCTAAAGTTGAATTGCTCAACTTCACTGTTCGCAACGTACGATAATTAATGGGATGAAAAGAGTAGCATTCAAATAAATGAGCCAACATATTAATCTAAAGAAAAGATGGGAAGTTGTAATATTTAAATAAATCCATCTGGAGCTTGGACCTTATTCCAAACTTACGAGTCAGAGCTGGGCGCATCAGTCGAATTGACAAAAGCTGGACAGCTACATTTTTTTAAAATGATTAGTTTAATACGTTTATTAAAAAAGAGACTAATAAATGAACTTCAGAGCAACAATGTACATTACATACCTACACTGTTGCCTCATGCAGAAGAGTCTACTGCTGATGACGGGGAGATCGAGGTTCGGATATCAGTCGGGTGTACTGAGTTTTTTCCAAAATTACTTTTCACTCTCCCTACACGCAACTGTGGTTACACTCAATATAAAAATCACCCCTAATCTCTAAAATCCAAAGCGTAATCAGTAAATAAGCATACAACCAAAAGGGTTAGCAAGGTACGGCGCAAAAAAATAAAAATAACACACACATATATATATATATATACACACGGAATTCCACAAGGACTTTCTCCCTCCAGTGTTTAAAAATGAATATATTTACACAAAACTCGTAATATTTGTGAAACGAAATAATATACATTAGCAAACCCAAGCAAGATTTGCGTTACTGAACTTTTTTGACTCCCGGATTTAAATTATATGATTTTATTTTTAAAGGAATAAAGTCCTCACTATTATATTTGGAACGAAAAAAAAAATCAATATTGAGTCCACAAGGGTCAATACTTCGTGTTAACATTTTGAATTCCAGTTAAAATTTTCGACATATTATTAGGGGGTGTACATCTTATGGTTATCGCATTTTTTTAAAAATCCCTCATTTATAAATTTAGACCAGTAAAAAAGGAAAATTGTGAATCTTGAGTCTAAAATTATGTAGATAAATTATTTTTGTACAAACATTTCCCCTAAGAGGGTAAAGGAAAAAGAACATAAACTTTTTGAGAGAATTATATTCAACTACTCTATGGAATCGGAGAACTACTGCGTTAAGACTTAAGTGGTTTGTATTAATTTGCCATTATCTCAGAAACTATTGGTCTTATAATGATATATTTCAAATAAAAGTGTTTTTAAATCTCTAATTGTACCACAATTTCGCAATTATAATTTATTTAGTATCTCAAATAGTTGTGGAGAAAAGGAAATTTCCGTTTCTGTAAACTACCCTAAAATTTCTTTTCACAGGAAATTCAAAATAGCCATTTTGTTTATAATCTTAATCAACGTCTGGATGCGATTTTTAATAAAAATCATTAGAGACGATTGTTAGGAAATCAATTCTTTCTCTTTTTGCCCTTTATTAAACTATGCTTAGTTTTAGGGTTAATCAGACACACACTTACAGTATTTCAAAAAAGACTTTTTAGGGTTCGGGAGTTCATAAAACGTCGACATCCATCAACATCTCGGGTTAGATTTTTTTGATGTTCACAATATTTCAGCTTGAGATTTCGAAAATTATACATACATATCTATATTTGCGCTTAACTAAGAAATAGTTGGTTTTATAAAAATATTTTTCTAATCAAATATTTGTATTAAAAATAGACCTACAAGCAATGATAAGTAATTTCATATCTCAAATAGTTTTGGAGATGTGATAAAAAAAAAAGAGAACTTACGCATCAAACTGGAACAATTAAATTCAATTGGCCGTAAAATAAGAGTAACCATTTTGTTTATAATATAGATCAATGCTTAGAAATTAAATTTGATCAAAATCATCAGAGCTAATCTTGATAAAATTGATTTTTCCTCTTTTTACAAATCAGTAAACTACCCTTAATTTTAGGGATGGATATTCAATTCCTAAAACTCCTTGGGGCAACCCTATGAAAACTCTAGATACCAAGTTTTAGCCCGATTGGTGAATAGTTTAGGACCTATTCCGAGGTTCAGGCAGATAGATGGATATACAGACAGAATAAGATTTAAAAAAAAAAACCTTTTCGAATTCGGGGGCTCATGAAACGTCAAAATTCATCAAAATCTCGAGTTCAATTCCTTTGACGATCACAATACTTTCTCTACCTATAAGATAATAACGAGAAAGTAGTAGCTACTGTTAGGGAAGAATATCTGGAAGGTGTTTTATTTTATATAATGAGAATGCATTTTCGTTTTTCTAAGAAAATAAAAATATGAGGATACTTTATTATAATTGATTTTCAAAAATTGCTATATCTACTTAGTTAAAAAAATCATTTGAAGAAAGTGTATTAATATTATCAATATAATATGTTGTTTACTAATAACAAACTGATTGATGGTAGCTTATTAATAGGATATTTTTTTCTTACTATATTATATTTTATAACTAAGGCCTATTACCCGTTGTGTCATACCATTTACTTAATATAGTGTAGCATTATAATCTTATAATCGTTTTAAAATTACTTTGGAAAGTTAGTATTTCAAGTTTAATTAATATTGTTTTATTTGAGTTTTGCTTTTATTCACCCCATCCCCTGCATGCTCTTCCAATTTTTGTCTAAATATTATCGACTTTTTGTTAGAATTTCATTCCATGCCATTAACTGTGTTTCATTTAAACTTTCGAAAAGAAAAAATGAGTAGCAGACCCCAATTCTCTTCCAATTATGGTGCAATCCATTACGTTAATGAGATTGACATTGTCCTTGAGCTTAGTTTTGGGAGCAGAGACCTTTCTGGCTGATCCAAGTATAACTTTTATTAATTTGTTTAATTATCACGTTTCATACACAGATTATTAAGGACGTTTTTTTTTTTGGGGGGGGGTGAGAAAATATGTTACTAAAACGAAATAAAGAATTATTAGAGGATTGTAAAACCAAAGAAATGATTGGATAAACCACCCCTAATACACCAAGCTAAAATTAGAGCCACAAGCTCCCCGGGACTAGAAATCCAGGTTTTAACAAGTCTGATGCCTTATACTATATGACCACCATTGAGCGTTTTTTTAATTTTTAGTATGTCTAGAATAAGAGCTAATAGCTTAAAAAATATATTATATTTATTTATATAGTGACTTTTCTGAAACAACAAATTTTATCAGTTAACGACTTACAAACTAGCTTGTTGATACAACAAGATCCAGTCCACCGATTAATAAATAATCATTTATAAAAAGATAATCTATAAATGGTTAGTTTTTTGACCCATGCCTGGAATTGAGCAATAAACCTTCAACTTAGTGGACAGACCGAGTCTTTACCAACTGAGCTAGAGTGTTAGATAACATATTTCTACGGGGTATAAAAGGAAATGCACCAGTATTTTCCTGGATATAGGATGGAACACCACGTTTGTAGAAAATTCCTTCCATCCCACTTCCTTCAATTTTTCATGCATCATACAGTGATTCGAACTCAACCCCCAGCCTACGAAGTCCAGAGTGCAGTCACGTTATTCAAAAACGCTTGTATGGAATAAGCTATTTTATACTCAAAATTTAGTTTAAATAAAATCTACACATAATTTGAGTTGATTGAGTTGTTTTCATAAATATATAAACTAGAATACGCCAGTTTATGTGGATAAAGAATTATACAACAAATCAGCTCGAATGATATTATTTTTCATATAGGAGTAGTTAATTTTCTTAAAATTAGATCATTTTTAACTAAACGCTGTTTTTTGTATCTAGATTATTTTTATTTATATTTTTAAACTAAGGTTTTTATTCTTGATCATTATATTTTATAAAATGTTAATTTATATACAATTTTATTTTAACATATTGTTCTTTTTTTCACTTGCATAGCCGTTTCAATTAAACCTATAAATTGATTTCGCTAATGGAATAGGTATGAGGATGAAAGAATCTTAGAGGAAATGGACCTACATTTTCGTGGAGGAAAATTGGCAAAACTTTTAGGATAAAACAACCCTCAACACAACTGACCAGGATTGGAACCGGGTGTATATTATTTTTAATTTCCATTATGTTTTAATATATCCACAGTTTTATATCTATATATTTCTGTTTTGTTTTATCCCTGGCTTTTATTTTAAAATTTAATTCTTGTATTTGGTTTTATCTAATCACTGATTTGATTTTAAAGTTTAGTTTAATCTCTTATAATTAAAATAAAATTTTAATGTTATCATTGTATATACTTTAATTTCATATAATTTTATTATAATGCATAAATGTTATGTAATTGACTAGGGCCTAATTAACCTTGTGTGAACCCACCAAAAAAAATTTATATAATAAAGTTAATTTAAAACTCATACCTCTCATTTTATTCCCTTCGGTTATATAGTACAAATTGTGGAGTGTCTGTTGTAACATTAAAGAGTAAAAATAAGCTCGTCACCTTAAAACACGTGGATCTGGTGAGGTGAGCCTAAATTAATGAAGACAAATTGGTTGTTTATTATGACACTCGTTTTTTTCCCTTCAACAGAGTAAAAATATTCAACAGTACATAAATATTCTTTAGAATAAAACAAAATAAATCCTATTCGCTCTGACAAGCACAGCAATTAAGAGACAAAGAATAATGCATACACTGTAAATAAATAATAAAAAAGACTACAGAAGGCAGAGAAAGAACTAAAATAAAGGGAAAGATCGCCCAGGATATGAGATGAACCAGGCTATATAGAGTGGTAGAGTATTGGCGTGCAAAGCCAATGATTCCGGGTTTAATTCCCATGTTTTGGTTGTAATTTTTCATTTGGCTTGGAAATGCAGAGCCATGGGAACAAAGGATTATTTTCAAGAAGTTTTATTGTGTTTACATTTTCTTTTAGGAAACGGTTATTTCAAGAATAGAAGCATGTTGATTAAGTTAAACTTTTTATGTTCACACACCTTTTCTATAATTTTAACAGTGATTAAATATTGATAAAATAGACATTTTTCAATAGGAAGTTTCCAGATTCATAACAAAATTTTTATAATGTTACAATTAATAAACATCAATACATTATCTTAGAAGGTATGTTTAAAATATTAACACGAAAATTGACCTCGTTCTCGAGAAAACTGATATTTCCAAACGCATGATTTTTTCCGCATGACCTGTCCGGTAGCCATCGCCCTCTACTGTTTCCGTGATCCATCTGTTCTTGTTGCCGCGGAAGGATACTTTGGTGGGTTGTGAAGTAACACCATACTTTTCATCCTCCCACCCACTATCACACAAAATAGGTTCTAGTTTTGCACTCAACAGGGCCAACCAAGTGCCTTAATTGAAAGAACTACCATTAAATCATGCCGGGTGCTCTAAGGCGTTTGGATGGGGATGTAGGGAAAGTGAGTTGGGTCAGTGTTTCTTCTGTTGTTTTATTTTCAAAATAAATCAAACATTTCTTCAGTAGACACATATAATTTAGTTTTCTTCACATGGTGATATCAATAATTGTTAAATATCTATCATGAGCGTAGTGGAATTAGATGAAACACATTTTTTAAACTAAGATAACACGTTTTCATTAAATTCCAGGACACCCTTGAGTGATATTTATAAAAATGTTGAGGTCACGACGAGAACTAAATTAAAATCTATTTTTGCATAGAAGCAATATTTGATTTATTATGACCAAAAAAAGTTTGTCCATAAATCCAGCAAAAACACTGCCCTTAACTCACGTCTCATACATCTACAACATACACTCACATCGTTCTTGATAAGGAGGTGAGGGTTTGAATCTCCATCCATGTTCACCAAGAGTAGATTTTCATTATGATTTTTCCCACGACTTTTTCATCCTGTTGCAAAGATAATAGTTGATATCTTTCCTAGATACCCTACTCATCCCTATTTATTTGATTAAGTCACTAATTATTGTCCTCGTGTTGAAATATTCTTTTAGTACCAAGTCTTAGTACCGGTTCAGATCACACACATATGTACGAATTACTTTGATGTACTAAATATGAGGAGGGTTGAATCGATATGAAGTGTACCCACATTGGCGTGCAGGGAGTGTGGAAAACCACGTAGGAAAAATATCGTCAGTACACCAAACTGAGATTCAAGCCCCAATCTCTCCATCATTTTCAGTCTAGTTTATGTGAGAATGATTCCTCAGACCATGTGTCCACCCAAGATGTTAGGTGTTAAGAAACATAGATAAAAATACACTTCTGTGGTCTCATGATCAAGGGCGTCATTATCGCGATAGACTAGACTGCCGATGATGGGTAGATCGATGTCGGGGGTACTGAGAGTGGTTTTTCCAAAATGGTTTTCCACTCTTCCTTCACGTGAATGCGGGTAAACTTCCTATATATACTATCTTTATTACCCCTAAAACTATTAGTGTTATTAGAACATAAGCGTACAACCCGAATTAGTAGTAAGACGTGGTGATTAAAAAAAGTAAGACGGGGCGCTAAAATAAAAGATAATAATTGTAAGTACAAAAATATTGACAATGAAACAGTGAGAAAAATACAAAATATTTGATAATACAATAGAAAAAACAAGTAGCAGAGTATCAGATTAGCCACATTGGTGGAATCTAGGAGAGAGCGTGAGTCTTGTTTATCTGTTTGTTGGGGATTGGGAGTCTGTGGTTTAAATCCTAACCAGGTCTCTCGATTTTTAAATATATAATAATAATAATTATTATTATTATTATCATCACCGCGTCTTACTACCCGTTCGGGTTATACGCACTTACGCTAATGTGTACACTTACGCTAATGTGTAATGGTAGGGTGATTGTGAGATGAAATGGAGGACCTACAGTTTAACGTGGAATCCGAACCACTCTTTCCCGCTCATTCTCTCTCTGTACGCAAATGGAGATACGTTTCCTCAAAATTATAGCTTTCTCATCTATATTTTATTAGTAGTGTAGAAAACAAGTAAAAATAATCATAAATACTTTTTCAAATCATATACATATATATTTATATATGTTTTCAAAATCTATTAGTTCCACCTTGAAAAAAAAATTCTATATATAATTTTTTCTATCGAGAAACAAGTATACATTATTATTTATCATTCAAAACCCTTTTAAATCTTTTACTTGAAACAAAATAATTTTAGAGCCATTTTTTACCAATTTTAAATTCTCAAAAGTTGAGTTTAATTTTAAAGCTATAATTAAAATCGCGATTTAAATTCTAGGTATAGACCATCTAAATTTCTAGTTTGAACAGAATTTAATACAGCCATAGTTGTAAAACCTTATTTATTTAGTTAGGAGGCATGTAAAACGTAAAGATCTATCATAACCTCTAGGTTGAAAATGCTCAAAATACTTTAAACGAGAAAGTAAAAAAAAAAAAAAAATA
>CABFOW010000592.1:77956-90031 GCA_902141385.1 Timema californicum
ATTTAAACAAAAAAAAAAAAAAAAAAAAAAAAATACTGAAAGAAGTAACAAAAGGTAGAGTATTAGTAAAAATGTATAAAAAAATAGAATGGAAAGATAGAGCGGTAATAGAAAGAGAAAGAGGTATAATAATAAAGTGGGTGGTGGTATGAGAGGGAGAGAGAAGAGCTTTCAGCGTTCCGAAATGTCTCCCTCCCCCTTTCCACACGTTGTCTCCCACGTGTGATTGCAAGCGTGAGTGCGTGCGTGCGTGCGTGAGTGCAGGCGGATTTGTCGGCCGTGGTAGGAGGAAGAATGTCTTGCCAGCTATTTTCCGAGATGTTATCTGTCACCGTTCCAAACACATGTCAACATTATAGTCCCCCATTTAACCATAACCCCACCTCCATCTTCTTTTCTACCAAACTATCCTTGGTTCAATGGGGGGAGGGGGTGGGTTGGAAATGGAAGGTTTTTTTGGGGAATAATAAGAAAGTATCATGATGTTAGTTCTATACAAAACTTTAAAACGCACTACCCTACAGCAGTGGCCAAATGGTCTAAGGTGTTAATCTTGTGCTAGACTGGTCTTCAGATGATGGGAAGATCGGTGTTCGAATATTGGTCGAGTCTACTGAGGGTGGTTTTCCCTAAATGATTTTATACTTTCCTTCCAAGCAAATGTTGGTAGATTACCTCTAAAATACTTCCTTCCCCATCCTTACCCCATTTGAATAATTATGATATATGTATATAATCTAAACAGGAAGTATAACTCGGTAGTAAAAAATATGCACTTACTTCAAAATTTTCACAAATAATACATAAACTTATTTATTTTCTTCATTATCTTATTTAGAAACCAGCCCTTTAGCTCGGTCAGTAGTGAGTGTGTCAACGTTTAAGTTCAGGGTCCCGGGCTCAATTCTTGAAATGCTCTTAGCAATTCGGAATTGTGAGACTGGGAGTTTCTATTTCATAGGCATGAGATAAAATATGAGTGATGGGGTGCCATGTTTGTTCTAGAATTAAATTAATTTGTTAGTTCTGTGTTGATATAATATGACGATTTAGAAATTGCCAATTAAATAAACTATATTTAATGAAAACATTTGTCGTGCCTGTTCGAAAAAAATATGTTAGAACTATTTAAAATATTACCTTACTTAAATATTGGTGCCCTCCTCAAACAATACACCCAAGAGCGTAGAGAGGAAATTTTTACATTGGGGTCTACTTGAAAGCTAACGTGATAGTATAAAATTTTTTTGTTACGCTTCTCACTACTCGTTTGTGTTATACGCATATAATATAGGAAGTGTACCCGCATGTGCATGGATAGAGACTGGAAACCATTTTGGGAATACCACCCTTACGACAAATTATCAAGATTTAAACCTTGATCCCCCGTCATTGGCAGTCCAGCCTACAGTAAGTGTAACGCTTAAGACCCTTCTATCACCAAAGTGAGTGGCACTTTGCTTACATTAAAACTATGTCAAAATCTATTTTCAGATGTGAGCCTTAGCTCAACATAAATTATTCTAGAACATTGTTTGAAAATTCTTGGATATTATAATTTAATTTTGAATATATAATTTAATTATTAATTAGTTGCTACGGGAAAGAGTTATATATATTCAATATGGAGAGAAAATAACATTAATTGTTGAAGAAGAATTATGTGTATATAAATATTGATAGGCTATATACTATATACGTGTGATTGTGATTATACATTATGTATATTGTATTTGTAAATAAGATACATAATCACAAACGTGATATATAAACACCCACATATATATTCAATTCAACTTTAACATTAAATGTATTTTTCTATAGTGTGTTTGGTAAACTTAGAATTAAAGTAGATAGTAACTATAACATTAGTTTTTTACACAAACAAATTGTTAAGCATAGCTTTTTTAAATACTTACTAAGTAACTCGTTTTTCGCACGTGACGGTTCTATATAACGTTTCATTTTTACAACTCGAATGGATTAAAATACGCGGAAAAATCACTCCCTCTATGCTTCACTTCATTAAGGGTTGAAATGAAAATGAAATAAAAATTAACTATCGTCCTTTGCCTGGAAAGGAACTTCCGTGCCAAGATTCAACTTTCCAGCTCAAGTAGCTTGGAGGGAACATTAAGACACACCCTCCCCGCTTTCACTGCCCTAAGGGTTGGATTTCGAAAAATCCCTAAATGCCTAGAATACATATACCTACGATTTTGACAAAGAACACTCACGTCAAATTTGGTGTTTCTTACTAAGTTTTGGAAATGCTTGTGCCCTTTGTAGGATAAAGGAAAACCACCCTCTCCCCACTTCACGCCAATAGGGGTTGAATTTCGAAAAATCCCAAAATCCTCCAGCCCGTTAATTTAAAATTATCTTTCTGACAAGTTTTGTCTTTCCAGCTCAAGTGAATTGGAAGATACGGAAAAACCACCCCTTATCGCCTCACCCCCTTAAGAATTGGATTTAAAAATAATAGCTCTCGCCCTTTACATAAATATAAACTCCATGCCAAAATTCCTATTTCCAGCTCAATTGGTTTGGAAGATACAGAAAAGTCATCCTCTTCCAACTTCACCCCCTTGGGGGTTGAATTATGCAAAAATATCAAAAATCCTTGGACATATATTTCTTCAATTTTGACAAACAACACTCATGTCAGATTTCGTGTTTATATCTTAACCAGTTTCGGAAATACCTGTACCCTTTAAGAAAGCTACCAACCCTGTTTTCACCTCTTAGGATACAAATATAGAAAAATTCAATGAATTTGTATATTTTATATTTCTACAAAGAACACTTATGACAAATTTCGTGTTTCGAAATATAAATAAATACATAGACCCTAAAAATATTTAACATTATTTTTAATCAAAGCTGTGTCCTTTTGAATATAAAATACTACATACATTAAGAGCCTAATAGGAATAGAAAAGTAATAACTGATGTTTTAGAAATATCATCTACTTTCTCATAAATGTAATCTACCAGTACCTACTTGTAAATATATATCTTTCTAGACATATGCTACTCTATAAATAAATTAAGTTTTTTTTAAAATCCTATATATAAAAAATGCCAGTTGAACAATTTATGCTCAATGTCCTTTGGGGTTTAATTCCTACCTCTTTCCGAAAGTATCACTCATAATTCATTTTTGTATTCCTAAGCCAGGGATTGGTGACATTTTTTCGAACAATGTGCCCCTCAGTGGACTCGCTAAATTTTGGACCATTTTGTTTTTTAAGGTGGGATGGAAGGGCACGCGAGTAAAGCCAGCGTTTTTGCAGTTTTTATGACAAACATTTTTTGGCCAAAGTAAATAAAATATTGCTCCAGTACAAATATAAAATTTAATTTTCTTCACATGGCGACCTCAAAATTTCTTGAATATCTATGAAGAGTGTTCTGGAATTTAATAACTACTTTTTATCTTAGTTTAAAAGCTTGTTAGATAATGCCACCATTCTCATGACATATATTCAACAACTGTTATTATTATTATTATTATTATTATTATTATTATTATTATTATTATTATTATTAGCAACGCGTCTTGCTACCAGTTTGGGTTATACGCACTTACGCGCTAATGTGTAATGGTAGGGTGATTGTGAGATGAAACGAAGGACCTACAGTTTAACATGGAATCCAAACCACGGTGGAGGCCTGGCATTCCACACATTCACAAGTTTTGATTAATGCACGTCTTGTCAGAGGTGAAGGAAGGGTTTGGTAATCAGATAAATCCATGCCGGGAACGAGGATTGAACCCCGGACCCCAGCACAGAAGTTAGACACCTTAACCCTAGGCCACCAGGTCACCTTTCAACCAACTGTTGAAATAAACATGAGAAGAAAATGAGATTATATGTTTGTACTGGAGCAATATTTTATTTATTTTGTCCAAATAAAGTTTTGACATAAAAATTGAAAAAAATACTGGTCTTTTCTCGCGTCTCCTTCCAGCCCACTTTAATGAGTATTTAAAACCAACACTTTTTTTAAAAAATCTCTACATCTGGCGTGTTGGTGGTGTTGTAGTGGTTGCTTAATTTATACTATGGAGTAGTTTATAATTCTAATTTCTTATCTATTCTGCACTCCCATTTAAATGTAATTTTTTTTATCACTTCCCTCCCCTTATTTCAGTTTTATCTGACATTTCGGTTATCTGATCATCTGTTGGTCCTGTTAAGGTCACATAATCGAAAATCTGCTAAGAAATATATATTAGACAAAGTACTTTTTATATTTAGACATGAATATGTTTCATTTCCCAGCTATTTTGTTTGTAATTCGAGTTTTCGATAATTTGAGTCAGGTTCCGTTCGGCTTCATCTCTCCTGCAAACCTTGTGAAAACTCCTAGTGTAGAGTTTAAAAGAACAACAGAGGAACCTCTGTTTCTTTTGTGTTGTACGTTAATTATACGACTCTTTGTGAGCTCGTTGAACTTGTAATTAGGTCCGTCATTCTTTCCACAGAAGGATTTAAAACATTGGTGAGTGTGCCACAATAGAGCTATGCTACTTGCTGTGCAGTCATAATTAATTATCTTTATACTCGCCTCAGTGGCGTAGTTATCTAATGCGCTAATCGTGTTGAGCTAGACTGCCGAGTTCGGGGAGATCGAGGTTCTAATCTCGGTCGGGTGAACTTGGGGTGGTTTATCCTATATGGCTTTTCCATTCCCCCTCCACGCAAATGCGGGTTCACTAACCCCATTCCCAGCCCATTAGCGTAATTAGTACTTAAGCGTACATCCCGAAGGGGTAGTAAGATTCAGCGCTAAAAAAATATCTTTATAAGAGAAAATACTTTCTTTTATGGTAGTTCTTCACCTATGACAATATGTATATTAATCACAACTTGTGAATGTGTGGAATGCCAGGCCTCCACCGTGGTTCGGATTCCACGTTAAGCTGTAGGTCTTCCATTTCATCTCACAATATACCCTACCATTACACATTAGAGTAAGTGCGTATAACCTGAACGGTTAGTAAGACGCGGTGATAATAATAATAATAATAATAATCATCATCATCATCATCTTAAGGTAGGTTCTCACTATAATTTTATGTTTTGACGCGTCTTAGTACCCGTACGGGTTTTATGCAAACTATGCTAACGGTTAATAGATAGGGTAGAGGAAGGTAGAATTTGATAGGAAGTGAACCTGCATTTACGTAGAGGTAGAGGGGCAAACCATTGAGGAAAAACCCACCCTGACTTAACAGTAATTACTTCTAGCTCCAGAAATTCAAACACACCTATAATAAAAGACTGTTACCTGATTGTCTAGTAACAAAACATATTTTACTTTACGTTTCCAACATTTCAGATTTGTAAATACAAAACTTGACGACTTTGTGATGAAAGTAAGAATTTCTGGCCATAGTTCGAATGTTTAAAGACAAGTATCCAATCGTTTTTTTTTTGTATGTGTAGCCATATTATAATTATAAAAGACAAAACACTCGGTCCTACCACGCCGACAGTTCACCAATGCTACATTTTCAACCGTAATAGGACTTGAACACGGATCCACTGGTTCAATAGACCGATAACTATCGAGTGAAATATGTCTGATAGGAAAATTGATTGCAAATCATGTGGTTATACATAGTGTCTGTTTAGACCTTTCACAATAAATATCTCTAACAAATTTTTAAAATTTGAAGCAGAGCAGGTGATAGTTGTGTGAAAAAAAATTTATAATGTTAACACAGATTCACATAAACTTTCCCATAGAGTATATCATATCTTGGAACAACATTTTCAGAAGTAGGTTTTGAAACAACTACCATTAATTGCTAGTTTTTCTCAGAAAAACGAACACATTATCTTCATCATCATAATAAACACTTTTAATATGTACGTTTTAAACAAAAACCAGACAACGATTTTTTTAGTTTCTAATTTTAAAAATCAGTTCTT
The DNA here is from genome assembly GCA_902141385.1 of Timema californicum. Lineage (NCBI taxonomy): Eukaryota > Metazoa > Arthropoda > Insecta > Phasmatodea > Timematidae > Timema > Timema californicum. Next base: position 83,902 of record CABFOW010000592.1, read on the forward strand.
ACTAAGCTACCATAAAATCATTTATATTAGTAAAAATACATATATATGATCTTATTTATCATAAAATAAATCCCCAGATACACATTTTGAACTAATCTTAAAGAGCATTTTCGATTTTTTTTTCTCTCTTTAGCTTGAAATAGGTAAAATACCAATAAATTAATTTATTTTAGAAAAATAAACATTTAGAAATACTATTTATCATGTAAAATACAACTCAGATACAAATTTTAAACAAAATAATTTTAGCGATAGGATCAGGGACAGGCAGAATAATTGTAAAATCCGCTTTATTCGTTTCTAAATGACATAACGTAAGGATTAATTTTCCCGTTTACAATACTCTCTCTTGATATGAGAAATTAAATATGGATAATTTAGCACAACTGCTCACATATGAACGCTCAATAACAACATTTCTCGCTATCCCACGCGTGTTTGCAAATCCAACAACAAAAGGTTTGTACTGTTATAGCCACACCATCTGTAGTTTTAACATTAGGTTTCAAGCAATTCATTGGGAAAGAGAGGGGGGAAATTTTTGCGTTGTGTTGTTGCAATTGCGTCAACAGAGCTATGTACTCTCTAAGAGGAATTTAATTCTAGCCTCATTTGGCTTTGATAGTCTCTCTTTTTATGATTTTCAGTATAAATTAGCAATGTTCTCTAAAATTAACTAAACAAGGCAGTGTGTTGAAGGGTTTGTTGAAATAATGTGGTTGTAACCGTTGTACATATGTTTTTTGTCTAGAAAAAAAACTTATTTTTTTACGAAATGAAACAAACTACAAAAAAGTGGTAGAGAGATTACTATTTTGTAGTTTAATTTGTTACAACATGAGTTGTTTGTTCCATGCCCCGCGTTTTTACTACTCATCCGGGTTGCGTATTAAAATTCCTATGAACGGTGTAGAGAGACTAACATTTGCAGCGATATTATTGGTCCACTTTCACTCCACTTATCTTTCTCTTAATGTGAAACACTACAGTCACTTCCGTTGGATTCATTATCACTTTATTACTTTATTTATTTACCTTTTACATAATAAACAAACATATAGCATGTAGATTTATATACATTTAATATATTTAAATTTATTAGCTATATATAAACCAATTGTAGTTTATATATATATATTTTTGTATCTACTACATTTATGTATTTTAGTATATATTCACTCTACATAAAACTATATTGTAAATTAATATGTAGTATATTTAGACCTATAGTGTGAATTATATATAGATAAATAATATATATAATATTCTGACATATAGTACCTATGATGCGTACTATACAGATGTTTACTCTGGAATTTTCAAAACTAAAGCTAATACTTTCTACGGAGTTACCTTTTCTTGATGGGGAACTGAGAAGAAGTAGAGAGGGGCGGGGAGGGGGGGGGAGGGATGAATAAGACTTGCTTTTTAAAAGGATATACAAACCCATAAAACTGTCACATTTATGATAATGTTATCATTTGGACAAGACAAAAGAACGTTAAAAACAAATAGGTGTAGGACAAGTTAAATGTGTAAATTAAATAACTTAGTAACTGATAACGTTTTTATTACTCAAGGAGGAGTGAGGAAAGGGGAGGTAAAGTTTTTACTCTTTAACTCTGGCCAAGGAGAAGGACGATGATAAATAGGGGAGGGGGTAGGTGAGAGCACTTTGTTTTTAAGTCATAAATCAACTGAGTTTTCGCTCGTGTTAAGAACGACAAGTCCAAAATATCCACCATTAATACCCGGAGCCTATCTGCATCAGTGGTGTGAGAGGGCGGGTGCATGAGTTTAGAAATAGACTGGTGGCTTGGGCATAGACGTAGCGTAGCTTAGCTTAGGTCTAGCCGAGTCTCAGTCAAGGATTTAAGCTACACCCCCATCTCCCCTCCCTCTTTTTTTAGTACCGCGTCTTTCTATCTGTTCAGGTTACACGCTTATTTAGGCCAACCGATTAAAGCTAATGTTTTAGGGATGAGGAAGGTTGAATTAAGAGAAAGTGTACCTGTTTTTCGTGGAAAATCATCTAGGAAAAATCACCCTCAGTACACCCGACCGGAGTTCGAATTCCGATCTTATTGTTATTGGCAGTCTAGCTTATTGCGAGAGTGACGCCTTATATTAGAAGGAGGTCACCCCGTTTAATCACCCCATTTAATTTTAGAGTGACAGGGAGGTATAAATGAGAGAGAATGTACCTAACTTTGCGTAAAGGGACAGTGGTAAACAATTTAGGAAAATAAAACTCTAGTGCACTAGGTTGAAATTCTAGACTCAACCTCGGTAGAGATGAGAGACGGTAAATTTTCAATTATTTCATTTTAAAAAAATTTCAAGGTATTTTAAATGGAAAGAATACAATTGAGATATTCCAATTTTTAAAGTTTTTAGCTTGAGTTTATTTTCTCCTTAGGACGTTAACATCAGATTTTCTTCTCAAACTCGTGTATTAACTCTAGTAGTTGGTGTTTGAACGTGTTACTAGCATTGGCTCTGCTCTAGATTAGCTTTACTCATTTTTAACACCAGGTATTTCTACCCATTCGGGTTATAATATTATAATCTGATTACGTTAATGGTTTTAGGGGTGAGGAAGATTATGTATACAGGAAGCGTACACATAGTTGTAAGGGGAGGGGGAGGGGGGGAAGAGAGTGAAACCATTTTGGAAAAACCACCTTCAGTACACCCGACGGTAATTCAAACCTTATTCTCCCCATAATTGGCAGTCTCTTCTAATGCAAGAGTAGCGCCTTAGACCGTGTGGACAGTGAGTTGAATAGCTACACTATTACTCTCATCAAAATAGAAGAAAGCAAAGCTATACAATCAGTAAGGTAGAAGTAAAATATATGTTTGTTCTGGCTATCATGAAATCATATTATTGTGATCCAAGGTAAATATTTTAAACTTTTCTGTAATTTTTCTATCCATATCAATTAAGTTTGATTATATTTTTTTTACATGTTTTAGCCTTAATATAAATTTATTTACTGACTTTAAATATTGAAATACAAGTTTTTATTTAGCGAAATCCAATAATATTATTTATCCCAAATCAGAGTATTTACTTATCACATATTAGGATCATCTGCATATTTACTGTACTGTGATAGGAATGTGGACGATAGAATTGAAGGCAATCATATTCGGACTGGTTTGGAGAGAGAGTGGAAAATAAGTTAAGAATAAAATAACCCTCTTGATAAACCGGGCCCGGGAATTGAACTTCAACTTCTTGTCACTGAAAAAACAGACCGGAAGAGACTTACTTGTTCAAACGCGCAGAAAGCAATTTATATGATATATTATATTTTCAAATGTACCTGCATTGGTAGACACATGGTCTAAGGCGTCACCCACGCAATATACAAGAAAGCTGATAGCAAGGAGATCGCGGCTCGAGTGAACTGAGTTTTTAAACTAAGTGGTGTTATGCTCTTTTTTCCACGCACACGCGGGTACATTTACTCTAAATTCAACCTTCCTCCTCCTTAGCTCATAAGTGTATTTAGTACATATACGTATTACCTGAACAGGTAACCAGAAAGCATTGGTCTCGTTTCAAATTATATTATTAGGTTTAAAGTTTAACTAAGATTCGTTATATTAAATTTAATTAAAATGTATTATACTTTAATTTAAATATAAGCAGAGCAAAATTTGTATTCACGGTAAGCTAGTGGTTGAAACTAAACCATCAAAATAAAATAAAGTAATTATCATTTAAGAACAAGAATATTCAAATAATTTCCGTCCGGAATTTTGTATTTCAATTTGTCACCGAACTATACTTCTATGGCTTCATCATTTACGTGAGTTGAACGAACTCAAAAAAAGTTAAGTTTGTTTCTACTACTGCCCCTCTATGTTCTTGTGGAAACGGTTTGACGTAATTATGATGTAATGTGGGATTGCTGAGTGGACGAGAAAGAGAGAGAGAAAGAAAATCATGTTTAGACAACGTAGGTTTGGTCAAACTGCCAAAGAAATATTTCCAAAATGTTTTACATTCCGTAATAAACGTATAAATGTCCACTTGATCGCGGTGAGTAAATTATAAAGAAGGTTTCTATGATTTAGGTCATCTTGAGAAGATATGTCTTGCATTCCTCTCTTGAGGCCGAGTTGTTAAAGAGGTTGAGTACTTTTCTAAGACGAGTCCTTGGTTTAATCCTCCTCGAGCAGTTGGTTTGAAGGTGTGTTTAAATAGATAATCAAAACAAATAGTTGGGAGTGTATGTTACGCAAGTTAAGTTCAGTGTTTTTGTAGTTTGTAAAGTAAAACTTTTTGTTGTTGTTGCCAAAACAAATAAAATACTGCTCCAGTACAAATGCAGAGTTTAATTTTCTTCACAAGATAATATAAACAGATGTTGAATATCTGTCATGAGAATAGCAGCATTGGATGAGATACTTTTTAATCGTATATAAAAAGTTGTCATTAAATTCAGGCACAACCTTGACAAATATTCAAGAACGGTTGAGGAATCCTTTGAATAAAGTTAAACTCCATATTAATAACAGAGAATTATTTGATTTATTTCGTAGAAAAAAGGGGTTTTTAATTAAAAAAAACTTGCCTTCCCCACACTCCCACTTTAAACAAATATCCTTAGTAATGGTAGCATGTTTTCTGTCTTAGTTAAATTATTATTTTTAGCTGTGTTCTGATGAAACGTATTTATAAACTGTACGACATTTATCAGCAATATAAACTACCTTAATTGTTTTAATCGCACCTTTTGGAAATAAGATAGCTCAAGTTGTCAGTTCTTTTCTGAGAATCGGAATATTTACACCATTTTTAATACTTTTTACGGATACATTTTTTTATAAATCCTCAAATCCGGACTAAAGGTAAATTTACACTTCTATGATAGGGATGATGAAGGTAATATTTGAAGTGTACGGGGGTGTGGGGGTGGAGGAGAAAGTATATTCTTAGCTCATATCGAGTTAGTGCTACCATGATAGATTTCTAACGCACTTCAGATTATGTTGAAATAGGTCTCTGTCGTGTATATAAATTTTTATAAGTATTTTTGGGGTCCTTAAAGGTTTTGAGATATAAAAGTTGTTGTACTAAAAAATGTGTATGATGTGTCCTTCACCTCTTTTCTCTTGTACTCTTTATTTATAAAAATTGTACCAGCACTTGCAGCGATGAAGAGTGGAACACAATTTGGGAAAAAACAGTTTCAATACACGCAACCAGGATTCGAAGACTGATATCCTCTATCATCAACAGTACAGTCTATTACGAGGCTATATAACCATTGAAGCGGGTGTATACACATATATTTTTTAGCACCATGTCTTACTACCCGTTAAGCTTACACGCATATGTGTTGGGGATGAGCAAGGTTAAATGTATTGGTAGTGTTCCCGCATTTGCATGGAAGAAGTGTGGTAAGCCATTTAGAAAAATATAGCCTCCTTACACCCAACCAGGATTTGGACCCTGATCTCACTGTCATCAACAATCTAGCTTATTGAGAGTGACGCCTTTAACCATGTGGCCATACATATGGGCTACACCACTATTAAATACAAAATATTTAATAATCAATATGATCGATCATATAGTTAGATTTCATCTTAAATATTATGATATAATGAGGCTAAAGATAATTATTATATGATTTTAAGATAATAATCAACTAAACAAATCTGACGTCGAGACTTCGTGAGGATGACCATCGATGGCTATTGACAGAAAACTTCACAGATAGATTACTTAGGGGTGTGTTTTGGAGATGTGGACCCATCAAGTGATTATTGGCCTCTTTACATGTTGAATGCCAGTTAATGAAGTTTCAATAAAATGACCAAATAAGTCTACTACATTTTAATATATATAGTAAGGGGATTCATTTTGACAGTTATTAAAATATTTAAACGTCAGGTTATGAAATTTTCAACTGTTTCTTTTCATAAATTATGTAATTACTTTTGAAATAATAATAAAATTAAAGGAATTTTTTTTATGCTGGCCGCAAAAAAAACATGTTTTTATTTTCTAAAATCTCCTTATATATATTGTACTGTTTTTCTCCTAATCAAGTATACTAATTTCATAGGCTCATAATCACCGTATCCAAACATTTAAGTTTATATATAT
>CABFOW010000592.1:90629-169687 GCA_902141385.1 Timema californicum
ATTTAAAGGCAGGTACAGTTCTTCTAAATTCAATATTTCTCATCCCTAACGCACTGGCGTAACCAATACCTTATTATTCGTTATTATTATAATAATTATATTAACACCTACGGGTATTAAGACGCGCTGATAAATAATTATAATTACTGGCTAACATATATCTATTATTTTATCCTTTTATATAATTTATAATAAATGGAAACATCGTGTTGGTTTGTTATTTACGTGGATTCAATTTGATTTATTCAGATTTCATTAAATTTAATCATTTAGTTCAACTAACATATTATGACGTGGGCAAACAATTCTTGACATAATATTTGATGACAAAATAATTGAAAACCAGTAAAACAATATAATTATGCAAATCCTAAAATTACAACACAGGAGTGGATATTTTAAATAAATACGTAAATACTATAAAATACTTGAATGATAAATCTGTTCAAGCTTAGCAGAAAAAAAATTACTAAACACCTTTTTAAAAATAAGTTTTGAATTCATAATTTAATGAAACACTGAACTTTTTGATGTTATCTGGCAATTGATGCTCTACTAAAAAAATATATATCTTTCAAATTGATCTGCTGTACAATTATGTTTTATAACTTTGACAAAGTGAGGTGGAATTAATTCATTTGCACGTCACAAAATCATATCATTAAATATGATTGATATGAAATGGTTTTTAATATAATTTCATCCACCTAGAAGTTACAAAAGCAGTTCTTATCACTGATAGCCTAGTTTCTATGGGGAACACAAACAAATACATATTTAATAAGCCCCAAAATTATTACCTATACCAGTGGTCACGCGCTCTTTTGAGTCAAGCTCGCTATAGATTGGATTACTGGTGACGTGGGTTCGATGTTTAAATATCGGCTAAGTGCATCGGAAAACCGGTCTTAATAGCTTCCATACATTCACCGGTTAGCATAAATTATATATAAATCGCATTTTGCTATTAAAAAATCGTAGAGCTTAAAATTATAACAATTTGGTAACCTTGAAATAATAATCCTTGAAGTAATTGTTTTATTTAAGATAACTCACGAAATTACTGTCAAAATAAACTGTCAGTTTATGAAATTGAGGCTTCGTCTTTCAATAATTTTGAAATTTGAAACTTTTGGGTTGGCCCTATATCTTTGGTGTATAGGCTCTTTTATGTAAAGCTTTCATTTTAAAAACAAAATACCCACCATAGTGATTGTATAGTCTAACGCACTACTATAGAAGTAGGATAGACTGATAATGAAGATGAGATCGAGGTTCGAATCTCAGTGTGGTGTACTGGGGGTGATTTTTCCAAAATGGGTTTTCACTTTTAGTGCACACAAATGCGGGTACGCTTTCTTTGAGTATAACTTTCCTAATCCTTAAAAACATTAATATAATTAGTACATAATCGTATAGACCGAATAGGTAGTAATACGCTGTGCTAAACAAAAAAGATGAAATTTTTGTTGTACAAAACTATGGAAATCCCTGTAGAAAGAAATCGCTCCAGGTTTAAAATCGATAGATGGCTAACAACTAATTGAGAAATTTGCTGTTTAACTTTCATACTCTCAAGATTGAAAATTTGGACCAAATATTTTGTTGGGAAATGATAGCTACCACCTCATTAACAACGACAAAAGAAAGAAAAAAAAGTTATCTCATAGTCGGTGATGTTTTGCGTCTGGTAATGAGAGAGTTTATAGTTAAAAAAAAAAAGCTAAACTTTGTGCTTAATCCTTGTTTTTCTAGTAGTTATTCCAAGCAATTATCTTAAGCGCAGCCGTTTCTTTGTTTTAGCCGTACCTTTCTCTTTTCCAAGTTAAGAACTCCAGCTTTTATTTTGGAATCCTCTGAGAAATTAGATCTAGTGGTTCAAAAAGTTTAAAGTTAATCCAAAAAATCGTTTATGTCACTTAAATAGTCCTTTAATAAGTTTACTTTAAGGATATTAAGAATTATTTATTTATCCTAACAAATTATTACCTCAAAAATATTTAAAGCTAACAGAAGTATTCTGTTCTGTTTATGGTAAACACGCAATGTATTGCACGGTTACCCCTGGCAGTGCTTTGCTTTGCTTCAAACAGACAGATATTTTAAGATTTTAATTAATAATTTAGAAATATCAAATCCAAATTTTAAATTCTGGCTTCGAGGAGTATAAGTACTTGTAAAGGGGTTAATAAAACTTAAATTTCAGACCTCTGGGTTCAGTAGATATTGCGCAACGCTCATGGTAGACAACAAACTCCTCACTAAATATAAAGATCTGTAGGAAGATTATAAGCAGGCTGGTGAAAAGGCTACTTGCGCCCAAAGCGAGACTTAAAATTGACACCCATGTTGTGTTCTTTATAAAATAAATAAAATAATTAAACAGTGGTGTGGTTATCTGTAACCGCACCCTCTGCACGACGCAAAATACAAATAAAGAGTTGACAAAACACAGCAAAAAAAATATTTTAAAAAATAGTAAAAAAATTAAGTAGGAACCCTTCCTGCACTACTCTACCTCCTCAATCAATGTATGTTAAAATAATTACTACCCTTTCCTTTTCTATTAATATTTTCGGAGGATAGAGTAATTCACTGAAAAAACGACCCCGAATGTCATAATACCACAAAATTGTTTACGTTGCTAAGTCATCCTTTTAAAATTAACATATTCTTAATACAATATAAAATAAGTAGATATTATTTGTTTATTTAGAAAACTTTGTTAGCTTATTTAATTTATAATAATAAAAATTATTTTTAAACATAAAAAATTTAATTTGTTTGAATAAACTCTTATGAATTTTATCTAACGACTTATTTATAAGATCTGCACATTCATTATAAACTCGCTTAACCTGAGAAAACCGACAATGAAACATACAACCATTGGCAGAGTTAACTTGTACCAGCGCGCTTTCGAATGGCCGGGATTAGATAGCCGAATGAATTATTAAATTTCTAAATTCATTTTAATACTTTGCGTCTTATTATCCATCCAGGTTATCCACATTTTTATATAATTGTCGAGGGATAAGGAGGTAGTCTTTGGTGAAAAGATACCCTCATTTGTTTTAAGGGAGAGTGGAAAATTACCTATGAATGGACACATATCGATGGTCACAATATGTGTCGTTCTTGTGTTAGAGTGGATTTCCAGCGACGGGGAAATTAGGCTTCGAACACGGTCGGTTGTACAGAGAGTATTATTTATTAAAATGTTTACCAATCTCCCTCTACGCTAGTGTAGGTACATTTTCTCTAAGATTATAGCTACTTGATCCTTATTTCCCTATTTTTAATTTTAGAAACCCCACTTCGGTGGCCACGTGCTCTCAACGAGTTATTCTCGTGTTAGACTAGACTGCTGATGACAAGGATATAGGGATTCGATCCCGGTCGAGTGTACTGACGGGTGTTTCCTTAACAATTTTCCACCCTCCACACGAATGCGGGTGTAATTCATCTCAATGAAACCTTCACAACTCCTAACCCATTAATGTAATTAGTACATAAGCGTATAACCCAAGCGGGTAGTCAGACGTGGGGCTAAAAACAATTTAGGAAAAATAAATCCCAGTACACCTTGCCATGATTCGAATCCCAGCCTCACCATCACTGGCTAACCAGATTAGATGATGCTTACGTTTGTGTCAACGTGTCCAAGTGTCCTTAACCAAGCCAGAAATTGGATCGATTGAAGATAAACCACTAAATGCATCTAAAATATAGATAGTTGAGGTAATCATTCAATAATCCGAAGAAAAATCATCTAGCAAAGAGAGCTAATACTTGAGCTAAATATTTGAGATATTCCAAATTAAATTCCTTTAAAATACCATTAAATAGATTTATTGAAGATAAACCCTCACTAAATAACGCAATAAAACATATTACTAAGTAAGTTCTTGAATAAACGGAGGAAAGCCACCAAATAAAGGCGGCAACTAGACTAGACATGCTGAGATGTTTATTTTAGAAAGTTCATACTAGGATGGTTGGAATGTTACGTAACTAAATCTCGTGCCATTACTGGTGACCTCCCTCCCGTTGAAAGGTCGAGTTGACCAAATGGTACTACCTTCGCCGCACGGTGAAGTCCCACATTTATAAACTGTGTACCGCGAAGTAACTCATTGTTGAGTTATGGCGCGCCGGCCTCAGGCTTTTATAACGTCCACCTCTTCAACAATGGTCGTCTGTTAGCAAAGGTGGTAGAGCTACATTTTGGTAAAACAACTTTAGTAATTTATTTTACTCCTACAAATGAGGCAGATAGAATGATTGTCGTTATACAAATGTCTCATTCATTGATAGAAGCACACCCCTTAGAAGAACTTGACTACGACCAAAGTTATATTACGTTATTGTTAACATGACGGAACATATGTTAAAATCGAATACACATTTATTTGTAAAGTGATACTTTAACAATGAAATAGCTATTTCTGACTTATCTTCCTTGCTCGGCCAAAATTTTCCAAAGCATGGAGGTTTATACACGTAAAGACTCCTAGATAATATTATGTTTGCTTATTAACAGTCACTGCCATAGCGATTGAGTTTTATTCACAAACAAACATGGCTGGCTACCAGTGAGTCCATTTTGGTATTCTATCTCTTTGAATGGCTTCCTGCTAATAAATGTCATGGCGGATAGTTTTGAAATCAAGCAAACTTGGCTATCGAAAAATCCCTTTTGGTATTCTTTCTCGTTGGATGGTCTCTCAATGTACTAGGATGATAGTAAAAGTAAAAAATATGTATGATCCCCTCGTTGCTTTTTGCTAGTAATTGTCATGGCGGATAGCCTGGCAATAAAAACAAAGATGGCTACTAGTTAACCAATTTTGCTATTATATTTTGGTTTTGCAATGGTTTTATGTCATGATTTTTCTAAAAGGGCTGAGGAAATTCTCAATAGTAATATTTTAGTAGATTTATGGAAAGATAAACATATAAAATATATTTAACAATGGTCATATACATATTATACAATCTGATTATTTAAGAATATTATGTTGCTTCTTGTTTTACAATCCTAGATCCTCATTAAACTTAGTGAAAGATGGTGTTTGTGTATACTTGTATTCAGAGTGACCTAAGCGGTTACAATACGTCATTAATAATTGCTGATGCATGCAAATTAGACATAATCAGTATACGCGTTCGAATCGCTTGGCACCATTTCGTCGTCTAGTCGTGGCCGGCAAGATCTAAAGGGACAGAACAAGAGAATAATGTCACTAGGTAATCTATCTCTGCCGCCATTGTTACATGACAGCTGTGTGCTCTTTACTGTAGTTGGGGTTACATAAATCATAGGAGCTTGTGTCTCTAGTGGACAACTGCAGGTCCAGAGGACCCTCGTTCGATTCAAGGGTGAGGGGTTCCCCGAAATGAATGTGACCTACATTGGTGGTCACAAAGTATATTGCACCAATATCATGTAGGACTGGATCACCGGCGACAAAGAGATAGAGACAAGAATCCCGGTACGTGTTTCTCCGCCCTTTCTTCTTTCATGAAAATGTGGGTACATTTCCTAAGATATTCTACCTTCCTGATACCCATCCCATTAGTTATTAATGTACAGTTCAAACGAGTACTAAAATGCGGCGAAGTTTAAACAACTAAATAGTGTTAATACCAAAACTAGGCGTAGCCATTCCAAATAATAACTTCGTGAAATGCCGATTAACCGCGCTGCTCGTGCACGTGGCTGGAATATGTATCTCATTTAGTTTGGCTCGCTGGTGTTGAGGAACTGAGATATCGAAACCTGTCTGAATGTACAAAGATTTTATTTTCCTAAATTATTTATAACTCTTCTTGCACGCAAAAGAGGTTACATTATTTTCTACCTATTTCCTATTCATCCTTATCACATTAGCGTACAACCCATACAAGTGAAAAAAATATGCATCCAAATCTATTGTCAATGTCAAGCCTACAGTACAAATTTCGTGGACAGCTAGAAAATGTACTAGATTAACTTTAACATATTCATACGCCAGTTAATGTTATATACACCTGTTACTTTTGATATATAATATAATTAATATTATAAAATGGTAACTATAAAATGAACCTGCTTCGCTGGCCACATGGTTTAACGTGCTACTCTCACAGTATACTAGACTGCTGATTACCGGAAGATCAGGGTTCAAATCTCGGTCGGGTGTACTGAGAGGAATTTTTCCAAAATTGTTTTCCACTTCTTTCCACTCAAATGCAGGTACGCTTCCTCTAAATATATCCTTTCTAATCCTTAAAATCATTAACGTAACTAGTACATAAGCGTATAACCTGAACGGGTAGTCAGATGCGATGCTAGAAAAAAAATACATATATATAATAATAAAATCATATCAATTTTGGCAACAAATAATATTTTTATTCTCTAAATGGTCCTTCCAATAAAGATTTAACTATGTATTAGAGCTCATTGAACGTATATTTATTGCCTTTATTACAGCAACAATTAAAATATGTGGTTTTATTTTAAGATTAAGTCCAACCAAGCTAACCGATTTTTGCGATAGTGACTGTACTTGATGATAAAATTTAGTGATTAAGTGTTGGTAAAACACTATGCAGACGTTCACATATTTTAAAAGGTGAATGACTAGTGTGAACACTGCGATAACAACATGGCAGGCGGTTATAATATCTCTTCCACAGTGTGGCAATTACTGTACGTTGCCGTTAATGAAGTTAGACTGGCTAACTGAAATACCATTTTATGGTCAACCACAACTTTTTTTTAACGCAACTGTACACAATAAAACACATTTGCATACAACATTATTTCTTTCAGGACAGATAACGGTAAAGAAACCAACATAGGTATATTCACCCCCAAAGCTTATGTTTTTTTCAAATTTAGTTTATTATTAATGTATTTTCATAAACAAATGTTTGTGATAACACACAATATATTCAATAATTTTTTCTTACCAAGAATAGTATCATTATAGTATAATTCTGATATAAAGTAACTTTTTTTAAATACCCTTTTTTTGTGGTTAACATTGTTACCATTTTACTTTTTTTCAAGTATGGACAATGTTATTATTTATTAAAAGTGACGGCTAAATATCACATTACCTTATATAAAAGTTAAATACACGAATGCTGGCTAAGTAGCTTTCGTGACAGTAAAAAAAGTTCCTTTCCATACGAATCGGACTGTAACTTTATACACAAAACTTTTAATGACTTGAATAGAAATATTTGGTTAGTCAAGTGAGCTCTCTCACAAATACTGAATTATTTTTGACCCTGGATAGGGTTGAACATTTGTACTCTTAAGCTCCGTGAGGTGAAGATTACATGAGCCAAAGTCATAATCGTATTAAAATTATTTTTATTTCTTCTACTTTTTATTCCATAGCAACCGAGTGAAGACAACCTTCCAAAACTGGCAAACAAAGTGTTGGTAGACGGCATGATGCATAGCGCTATTGTCCCTTGTTTTTCACTTGACAGATGACGTCAGTATTTTGAAATGTCTCTACAAAGACTGTTACTTTAACTGAGCAAAGACAAAGTTGAGATACAGAACCATAATATAATGGTACATTAAACAATTCCTAGACGATATTTATTCCAAAATCTATTTGTCAATTAATATACTACGCCTTTGTATCCTAACACATGAGATAAACGTTATTTTTACTTGAAATATCTAAATCGTCTTTAGGTTAAGAATGCAGCCACGTCAGTTATCATATTCGTAAATTTGAAAAATTATACCTAGGCTAGAGAATCAAACCCTAGACCATTGTCTTGGTTTATTGCACAAGCATTAGATTCCTTCCATGCCATTCGCTAAAACACCCTCAACACACCAAACTGGAATCGAACCACAATCCATCCGTCATCAGAAGTCTTGTCTATTGCGAGAGTAGCTCCTTAAACCATGCGGACATTGAAGTGGATATTTCGCAAATAAAATAAATAGTACGATACAAGCATGTTATCTTTCACATAACAACAACATTTTCAAAAGTAGTTTTTTTAGTAAACTTTCCTCAAATAAGTTTTCTTAGCGAAAAATCACCTTGTAAACTACGTACAGAAAATACTCTTGAGATATAATTTTTAAACAAAACTAATAAATATTCTTTTACCCTCTAAGTTTTCCAAAATAAATTATTTTTAAACTACGCTCATGTTAATTAAGAAAACAAAGTTTTAACCAATTCAATCAAGCCATTTTGGATCTAGGCCCTGAGACAAAAATACAAACTGGTGTGACCAGAAAGACAGACCTGAGGACAGACAGAATTAAAAATCCATATTTTAGAGGTCGGGAGCACATTAAACGTAAATATTCATCATAATCTCGAAGTCAAAAATTTTCACCATCACAATACTTGCTCTCATCTCGACCTCCTAATTTAACTGCGTTCCCTCTTTTGCCCTAATCACATACAAAATATTCGGGAAACACTAACAAAACTGGTGTAAAATATCAGATCAGAGTGGTTAATAATTTATATTTTTGGATGCGCTACCACGTAAGGACTTTGAGAGAGAAGTCCATTCCCTTAGCCCTTCCCGCATGAAACTAACCTCACGCCACCCATCAAGGAGCTAACCGCAGAGATAATCATGATGGCCTGGCATAAAAGCCCTAATGTCTGTAGGTAGGTTTTCATGAGTCGGCCTGACACGACACGTGATTTAAAAAGTAAATACGGGAAGAAATATCAAATTTGCAGAGAGCCCTTCGATCAAATGGTATCGTTAATTTCCGCGCCCCACGCCTTACTTCCTACCAGAACCATCTACAAGTTTACAATAATAGGGTAGAGATGAGGAAGGTAGAGTTTACAGGCTATTGCATCTACATTAGCATGGAGGGCGAGAAGGAAAACAATTTATAAAAACTCACCTCAATACCTCCAAATGGGCATCAACCCCAACCTTTCCTTCATCACAAGCAATACAGTCTATTCCAAGTCTGACACTCTAATACTATTTGTCCGCTGGTGTGGGTAAACTAAAATTTTCTAGAGTTTTCGATGGTTGCGGCAATATAATAAATTAAGTTTCAGACAATGAACAACTCCCTTTGAAACATAAGGGTTTGAAAACCGGAGAGATCAAAGATTTAGCTCTATAAATAATCCCCCGAGGTCTTATTCAAGCAAACCAACATGACTTATTTGTTATACTGGAAGATTCGTTGACCATATATTATATTAATCTAGATAATGTGCTAAGCTTTATTTTATTTTGAGTGGGGGACTTATTGTGCACTTTATAGATACATAATATATTAACCTATGATCTACAAGTTAACTTCAACTAGGATAGTACGCCTTATATTACACACCCAATCTCAAATTATAGATATTTACTGATTGTATAGTAGGGAAATCACCGGCATTTTGACTAAAAATCGCCATCAACACCATCTGTAGCTTAATAAAGGGTCCTGATATAATTATGATCTAATGCTATAACCAATTGGCACTATACTCGTGCTCAAACGCTTTAACTATTTGATCCTAGAATAAACGCTCTAACCACTTATTTGACCCTAGGCTTGTGCTCAAATAATCAAACAATTTGGCTCCAGACTTCTGCTCAAATACTGTAACTCGTGGTCAAATGCTCTAACCACTTGGCCTTAGACTTGAGATGATAGCTCTAAATATTTGACCTCGGACTTGTGATCAAATGCTAAAACCATTTGACCCAAGACTTGAACTTAAAGCTCTAAAGTTTAACCCCGGAATTGGGCTCAAACCACTTGGCTCTAGACGTGTGCTTGAACGCTCAAACCATTTGTATCTAGACTTGTGCTTAAACGCTCAAATCATTTGTATCTAGACTTGTGCTTAAACGCTGAAACCACTTGGCTCTAGACTTGTGCGTAAACGCTGAAACCACTTGGCTCTAGACTTGTGTTTAAATGCTGAAGCCACTTGGCTCTAGACTTGTGCGTAAACGCTGAAACCACTTGGCTCTAGACTTGTGTTTAAATGCTGAAGCCACTTGGCTCTAGACTTGTGCGTAAACGCTGAAACCACTTGGCTCTAAACTTGTGTTTAAACGCTGAAACCACTTGGCTCTAGAATTGTGCTTAAACGCTCAAACCACTTGGGTCTAGAATTGTGCTTAAACGCTGAAACCACTTGGCTCTGGACTTTCGATCAAACACACTAACTATTCAGCTAACCCGCTTCGGGAGAAGAATGATATAAGGCGTCATTATTGAAATAGACTAAGACTGCCCGAGAAAGGGATATAGTGGCTCAAATCCTGGTCGAGTGTACTAAAGGTGACTTTCATAAATGGTTTATCAGTCTCTTTCCACGCAAATAAGGCTAAGATTACCTCTAAAATGCTTTCGTTCTCATCCTTACCCCAAAAGAATAATTATTATATGTGCAGATAACCTGAACAGTTAGTAAGACACAGTGATAAACATTGTGTATATATATACACATATTTAGCTACAGGTTACGTACTAGTCCTTAGTTTTTCCCGTAGTGCTATAAGGGATGGATTTTGAATGATCTGGAGTCCACTAGACGTGAGGTATCGTTGAAAATACCCTTTCTTGTGTTTAATGGCAGAAACCCTATTTTAAAATAAGAGCTTTATTTACGTGCTCTCTGGCGTTAGGAACTAGATATTTCATTTCCATAAACACCACCTATCTCTATTTTGAGATAGTTCTATACAGTCAACCAATTTACGTTCTATCTCTTTCTGGTCTATTCTACAGTACCTGAGCTTGGTTCTAGATCCTCCCATTCGCACTGCATGTCCTTCCCACGTTAATCTAAAAGACTTGACTATCCTAACAATTTCTTGTGATGAGTAAAGGGTATGTAACTCATCCTTATGCAACCTCATCCACTCCCCAGTATCTTATTCACTTTTTGAACCATATAAATATCTTCCTAAGTACCTTGTTTTCAAACACCTGAAGTATTTATCATCATATAAATATGAGCTCTACATAGCTTAAATACTATTTAACATGAGTCGTTATAACACTGAGGAAAGAACTATCAGGTCTGACCAGGCCGCATAGTTTAAACGGCCCATTAGTTAGCACAGCAAAAGATGTAGGGGGAAGGGGTAAACCAAAAGTTGCAGCAGTTTGAAATCCCGCGGCAACATCTTTCTTCTCTTTCTCAGTAGGACTTTCTTACTCTGTAGTGAGGTGAAGAAGACCTTCTAAATGGTCCAGACGACGTTTACTGCCGTTGGAATCACTCTTCAGAGTAACGGCGAGACTAGTAGGAGGAAAAACAACGAGCCCAGGGCTATACACGAGTCGCCTGACCTTATAAACCAATTATTTGACGTAGACGCTGATAAGACTGCAGTCTTTTCATTCGTCTTTCCAGTAATCTCTGGCATTTTGAAAGAAAAAAAAAAATCTTACATATTTCTTTGAAAAAAATTATATGAATTTTTATGCCTGATACTTTTTCACTAAAGAATTACATCAAAAAGTAAATTTTTATGCAAAAATAAAACACTACACTGTTAGGATATTTTTTGTTATCCTCATTGTGGGCCTATTTCTCTTACACGTTCTTAAAAAATAAATTTTGTGCACACAATCATTCAAATATCATATTGGACATATCAACAGCTACAAAAAACTACTTATTCTACTTTTACGTATTCATACATAAATTCATGTGATCTGCAGCTATCATGTTTGATAGATATTATGAATATCTATACATTATCACTGAGATAATAGTAAAAGGTTATCCATGATGGCCACAAAAAATATTTTTGTGTTTTCTAAATGGTGCTGCAAATGTCCATTTGTATTAAATTCAAAATTTACTTTATCATTATGTCTCTTATACTAGGTAAAGATATTCTCAATAATCGTTTATTGGTAAATTACCATTAAATGATACATTTTTAAAAAACAAGCAAATATTCATATTTATGATCAAAGTACTCCTTAGATACCGATTTTGAACAAATTTCTTAGAGAAATTTAAAAATATTTCAAATTTTATAAAAAAAAAAGTAATCATTTAACTAGTGCTAAATCTATTTTTATATGAAAAACACACATAGAGTGTTATTAATATTGTAAAACAATTGTCAAAAATATAAACTATGAACAAACTCGTTGAAATCACACTAGAAAAGATTAGAGTTTTCAAAAAGCAGTCACTAATCAACTACCCTTAATCTTAGTGATAGAATCAAAACCTCAGTTTTACCTCGAGGTATGACTATATCACGTCTAAACATGAAGTTTTAATTTTGACTACAGTCCCAGGTACAAACAAAGGGGCATACAGACATAAATGGCAAAAGTTAGGATTTTAGTAACTCCTTTTTTGAGTTAAAAGTGCTGTTAAAACTTGAGATAGAACATTTTCATAATTACAATTATTTCACAGTATGAGCAAATTGTGATGATTTATAATTGAAGGCCTGCAAGGTTAGTTAAATTTTGAAGTAATCACAGCTTTTAAAAAAAAAAAGTAATTTGAATTGCATTTTATTATTCCATAGTTTAAAGCTATTTCATCAGAATATCTGAAAATTTTTCATAAATATGACTACGCAAATATCGGTCCACACCACATTTTACTACCTTTTCGGAATATTTGCATATTTAAGATAACGGGATAGGCGGGAGGAAGCAAAAATTTAGAGGAAGCCAAGTCAAATTGGTTTGAAGGTAAAATGGGGAAACATATGGGGGAAAACACCTCACGACTCTCGGCTGAGATTCGAAACCTAATCTCACCAGCAGATGAGACGAGACGAGACGAGACTGACAACTTTGTCTGCGACCCGCCTCGGTGGCATAGTTGGCTAACGCGCTTGTCGTGTTGAGTACGACTGCAAAAGACGGGAAGATCGAGTTTCGAATCTCGGTCGGGTGAACTGGAGGTGGATTTCCTAAATGGTTTACCACTCTCCCTCCACTCAAATGCGGGTTCACTTCCTCTAGTTCAACCTTCCCAATTCCTAATACATTATAGTAATTAGTACTTAAAGCGTATAACCCGAACGGGTAGTAAGACGCGGTGCTAAATATTATTATTAACTTTGTATGCGCACATCAAATGTTAGTTGACTAAAAAATTGTAAAAATAATTAAGGTTGGAGTGTAGAGGACCTTAGGAAAGGCCCATGTTTTTGCAGTTTTTATGGAAAAACATTTTTCTGGTCAAAATAAATCAGATATTGTTCCAATAGAAATATGGAAAATAATTTACTTCACATGGTGACATAAGTAATTGTTGAATATCTGTCAGGATTATAGTGGTATTAGGTGAGACACATTTCAAATGAAGAGAAAAAGAGATTACATTCCAAAACACATTTAACAGATATTTAAGAAATATTGATATCACCAGCTGAATAAAATCAAACCCTATATTTGCACTGAAGAAATAGTTGATTTCTTTAATAAAAAGAAAAATTTTGCTATAAAAACTTTATAAGCTGTACACTTTCTTGCATTCCCTTACTTAATGACAGCAATAACAATAGATTTATCTTTATATGACCTGCTTCTATAGTCGCATGGTCTAACGTGTAAATTTTGTCTTGTACTCGATTTACGGTAAGGAGTAGAGATCTGGGTTTTAATATTGTGAGAATGATTTTTCCAAAATGGTTTTTTCACTTTCCTTCCACTCAAATGTAGCTAAAATTCCCTTAACATTCTAACTTTTAGTCACATCCCTATTTAATTAGCGTAGTAAATAAATGCGTATGGTCTGGAATGTGTTATTATACTAGTTGAAAACAACAAAATACACTTAAAACTTACCTTAATGTATTCATTATGAAATCTAAAAAAGGCGCATTCAATTTTTTTTCTTAAAACTTCTATCTTAAATGTTTTGAACTTGATTTAACGGGAGTTGTTTAGTTAATGTGTACAAATTTAGAAGAATACTTAAGGCATGTTTGTAATGAAATTTTGTCTTTAAAATGGATAAAACATTATCGCAAAAATAAAACAAACTTTATTAGGGCACTCCACAGACCAAGGGAACGTATCGTTTTCTAGTTAACCAATTCTACAAAAAAAAAACTCTAAATAGAGAAGAAATCACAGTTTTCTAGAAGTTTAGTTTTGAAACTTTAGTCAATGTTCAGCCATCAATGGTACTTAGTTCGACAACATTTGTACGATTCTCTCTCTCCTTAACAAATTAGAGTGAAACTCATTTCTAACTCCCTGATGGAACATTTTGTAACATACAGTGTAGTAACATCAAAATACTAGAAGGTCAGCTAGTTATGTTTAATTTAATGTGAATGTAACACAACAGTTTTGTTAACTCAAACTATATTACCCAGTATTGGCGGAAACTAATTTTATTCGTCATTATTTATGGTATGTATAATAATGTGTAATTTAATGACGTATTTCTTTTTTTAGCACCACAACCTACTACCCATGTGGGTTATACACTTGCGTACTAATAATACTAGTGGTTTTAGGGATTAGAAAAGTTATATTTAGGGCTAATGTACATGCATTTGCGAGAAGGGATAGTAGAAAACCCCTATTTGAAAAACAACGTCCGCACATCCGACAACAATTCGAACTTCGATATTCTCGTCGTCAGCAGTCTAGTCTACTACTAGAGTATTGCGTTAGACTATGTGGCTACCGAGGTGGACGCCTAGTTTATGAATTCGAAACTATTTTGCGAAACGAGTTCCATCATAGGGCTAGTTTTATGGTAAGACTTAGTATGCCCCAAGTGCGGTGCTACTAAATACAATACATTTATCAAGACCAAATTGGAATAGGCCGAGTTTATATGCGAAACTGCCCCATTCCACTCAAGTTTAAATAAGTGTCATCTTATTATAATACTATAAAGTCACATGGCTGACTCACTCAACGAGATTAATGTTTACCCACTTCCAGATGAACTAGAAACTTTAAATTTGGCAAACTTATAGCTTCTAGCCTGTAACCGATGGAAATATTAAAACAAGTTAAAAAATTTAATTCATAACCTCCGAAAAAAAATGTAAAGTGGGGGAGAAACTTTAAAAGTCGGTGAGGACCTTTCTTTAGAGGTCTCTTGTGGCTAAACAGTAAGACCTATCAAAAAACGGTTCTGGAATTACATTAGTTTACATCCACTTGCAAATAAAACTCACCGGGGGTTTGAGGGTGGAGCCGACAAAGAGCAAAGCAAGTATTTAGTACAGAGCCCCCACCTCAGGCGTATTCAGTCTGACTACTAAGCTAACCCAAAACTTGATACACCTTAGCACGTTAAGCACTATCACATCTAGACGTTCATGTACGAAATAGAAGAAAGTGAATATTTGACCTAGCGAGGCCTCTTGTTTATGCGCTGATAACACTTCCCCTCTTTCACTGATGAGCATACACGCTCATTCTGCTATTTGCGGCTCAACAGTATAGACTTAAATTTTCAATTGACTTTTTCCTTGTTTCATATTCTATATAAACATATGTTTCCACGGACTTTTTAAAGCTTTATCTTGGCATGAAGATTCCTACTGGACTTGTAAGTGAACAAACAAAATATATTAAGAAGTTGTAGATGATTTGAAAAAATACTTTTCTCAAAAAAACATTTCAAATCTGAAAAAAGTAATTTGATGACAATGTAAGACTATCTTTAGAGTTATGAAAAAAAATTCTTCAAAATTATATCTTTAGTGTAGGGTAGGAAAGGGATTGAAGAAAATATCAATGTTTTTGCAGTTTTTAAATAAAATTTTCTTGGTCAAAATAAATAAAATGTTCCTTTAGTAGAGACGTAGAATTTAATTTAATTCACATATTGACATCAACAGTTATTGGATATCTGTCAAAGTTGTCCTGATATTTAATTTTTTTTTCTCTTCATTTAAAAGTGTGCCATCTATGCTCGTGACAGATATACAAGTGTTGATATCACTATGTGAGTAAAATTAAACTATGTTTTCTACTGAAATAAATTTTATTTATTTTGTTCAAGAAAATATTATAGTATAAAACCTGCAAAAATACTGACCTTTAAACGTGTCCTCTACATTGCGACCTTAAAACTTACCGAATAGAACGCGAACTAACTAACATGGAAAATTCTATATTGTCTTGCCGTGACGTCACAGGTAGGTAATATCCTTTAAAAAAAAGGTGAGACTAAAATCTTGACCTACACCATTACTGGTAGTCATGTCTATAGCCTGTAAGACTTGCGTCATAGACCACTCTACCACGGAGGGCAGGGTGAAATGGGTCTAGTATATTTACAACTAGTTCAAGTGTGAACTAAAATAACTCACTTTTTGATGTCTTTCAAATAATTTTTGTTTGTTTGAGGGGTTTAAAATAACAATAAATCTAGATTTGATTTGATTCGGTTAGGTTTGTTAAAGATGTATGTGCACCACGTCTTACTACCCGTCCAGTCTAACCACATATTTAAATAACGGCTAAAGATGAGGAAATGTATCCAAATTTGCGCGAATTGCGTGTGGGAAAACATTTTAAATACCAGTCAAGATTCGAGCCCCTGTATGTCCGTCACTGGTAAACCAGGGAACAGACCAAACTGACCCAACTCTTGCCATGCCGGTGCCAGTCAGACCCTTCTTCCTCCAAGGTTTCGCTCCAGTCAACGTAATGTATTGACTGGAGACTATGGAGCCTGCCACAATAAAGCCGCCTGGGGAGCAATGATGCAGCGGGCATTCACTTGAACGAAAAAAATTTCTCAGAACGCATCGGACACTACTAGCAAAAGAACTTGGGACCATGTCCCAGCAAGCAGCTTCTTCGTGGAATAATGGGTTGGGGGTAAGGGTGAGGGGTCACTTTGCGATCAATTACAAACAGTCGTTTGTTGACTTCTTTTGGATCAAAGGTTAAAGTTAAAATATAGGCTACTTCTGTCTCTTTTTGAAGAATCTTAAATCAGATGACAGTTTCATAGATTATTTTTGTAATAGAAAATTGAGACCCAGACAGGGATATAATAGAAGGGCCAAAGCCTTAAGTTGAAAGGCCAGAATTCAAATACCTTTCCGATCGTCATTTTTATATATTCATATAAAACTCAAATCTATTTACCTTAGCTAGTGTCATAGTCTTTTTTTAATCTTTTGGAAAATTTAAAGGACTTGCAATTTGTATTCAAACACTTGCACAGTTTCAAATCAACTCTTTTGATATAACTTCAAATTTTCATAAATGTTAATTTTCTTTAAATTACATACACCTTTTAGAAGCGCCTCTGAGGGTGTACAAGGAAATTGTGGACATGATATTTAAAGCGTTAGACTCACACAAGATCACCGTGGATGGGGAGGTCAGGATTCGAATGAATGATGGGTGAAACGGGAATGGTTTACTTACTGCATGTGATTTATCGCGATGCCCATCGGTGCGGGTTCGATCTAATTGATTTGGTTCCAAATCCTTGGCAAACCAGACGTTCTCTTTCCAATACCATCCATCACCAGTTTATTCAACTTTAAATAATGAGTGCGAACATGATAATATGTAGCAACTCTGCCAAAAAAAAAGAAGAAGTATTACTCGCTTTGCAAACGCGAATGTAATCATATATTGTTTTGGCAGTTCGCCGACACCGAGTCGTCTGGCACGGTTAGGAAGGGGTATGGTTGGGGATGAAAGAAGAGGGGAGGTTTTTGACTTCATCAGAAGTATGAAAAGTTTTCATCGCCTCTATCGGGAGAACATTTTGCTTCTATAAGGTGAAGGGTGATGGATCGACTCAGGATTCATGGACCATCTAATCTTTCTCTCTCGTTTTAGATCATGAATCATCCGCTGTATCATTCAATAATATGATGTCGCTTTTGATTCGAGTGTTATGTCTTCACCATGCAAGCTTTTATTTCTTTTTATCTCTCACCCCATCAACGTGTCCTGGGTTCAATACTATCACGAGGTCAAAAGATTGATTTAAGGGCGACTATGGGAAAACTATCGCTATAAAAAACCACACTTTGGAAAAGTAGGAAATAAATCTGGATGAGTTAAGAAATTAATGTATGTGAAGTTTTCAGCACCACTTTATGCTTAAATTCTGAATTTATTTCAATATTTAAGGCCAAATTTGGACCACAATAATACAAACAAATTTATAAATTGTACAACCTAGCCCAGCCAGTAGAAAGTGTATCTAACGATTCAAAGATTTCATGATAGAATTCCGACAAGGGTCGAAAGTGTATCTTTCTAAATTTGTTTGGTTTCTTTTCGCTAACTACCATACATTCTGGTGGTTGTGTTTTTCCAAAATTTTATTATATTGTATTGATAATAACCATAATTAAAATGTAGCTTAAATATTCATTTTGTATTTGAATTGGTATATGAATATTATAAAAAAATTAGTTAACATAAATTGTGCTTATTTTAATTGTAGTCAATAATAAATGTACAATTCATCTACTTTGAAATAAAAATATATTATTCATTCAATCTTCATGAACTTGTAAAATATTATCATAATTTCATTTTTTTTCACCACGTCTAGTTATCTGTACATGCTATATGCCTTTTATTTAGGGATACGAGGTAGATGTTTGGAATACATAGTTTACAGTAGATGTGTCTTTATTTGCGCAAAAGAAGAGTAAGCAAATCATTTAGGAAATACTATCCTCAGTATTTTCAACCATAATTTGAACCTCGACATATCCATCAAACAAGGTTGAACGAGTTTGACCTAAATCCACGTGCCCTATGATGAGGATTCGAAATTAATAAAATTATAGTAACTAATTATTTTTACATCATAATAATTAAAATATATCCTATTTTATTAGTGCGTGCATCTTGGCATTTCCGATACACGCCCAGGATAGGCCTAAGGGTGTGAAAAAAGAATCGATACTTTTACTAAAATCGATATTTTCCATTCGATACTAGTATTTATTTTACTCGGTACTTTTTCCGATAGTCTTACGGATGTTAGTACACACACTCCGGTATCGGATCGGTATCGAAAGAAACAACTTGCATTCTATGTTCCCTCATGCTTGGATTAAATATTTACTATAGGTATAGAAAGTTATAAAATAGATTGAAAAAATAAGTTAATATTCATATTTCGCTATTAAATAACTTTCCATAATATAAATTTTCATATAAATTTTGAAAGCTGGTATGGTAAAACCTTTTATAATACCTATTATATAATAGTATAATAGTATCTATCATACCTTTCAAGTTCCAACACATAACATAGAAGTGATAGACCTGGATATAGTATAATATGGTTAAATCATTATACTTTTTGGTGTTTAAATAAATATGAAACTACAATAATTCTTACTACTCTACAAAAAATTAAATTATTACTTGATAAAAACAAACATTTTCCAGATTAAACTTTCGATACAGATACTTACTGTTATCGATACTTTTATTTCGATACTAGTACGGTATCAATATTTTTCTTCCGATACTTTAAATTAGTACAGTATCGATACTAATTCTTTCGACACCAACACCCTAGATAGGCCACCGTATTAACAAATACATCTCCTTGGTACCAGAACAATTCACTCGTCATTTCTCAGATAATAAATAACCCAATGAAAATCTGTGACAGCAATTGTTTTTATTGGACTCATCCATCTCTCGCTACACAAAGTCCTTCAGCCACTTAGACTCCCCCACCTCCTCATACCCCCCTTCCCCACATATTAGAGTTAGGACGTGTGCGATGAAGTGGTTGCGATAGCGGGACAATATGGTCCCGCAATTAATTAAGATATTTAGGAACAATGAAGCGCGCGCAGCCAATTATCTAGTTCTCGGTGCCCAGGGGTATCCAAGAGAATATTTGGGCTAAAATTGGACGCTCATCGTGACGGATAAACCTATATTTATCTCGACTTTTATTACTGTATAGCCCGTGCTTGAATAATAAGGGTAAATTACCACATAGCCAGCTAACCTTACTTCCATTTAGGATGATCCTTTATAAATAGTTTCTTAAAATATATTTGCATATGATTTTATTCATTTTAATCATTCAAATCCCTGGCCTTAGGATTTGTTGAATAAACGTACTATCTTCGGGTTAAGGTATTTTGACCTGCTTTAATGGCCACATGGGCTAACACGCTGTTCTCGTGTTGGACTAGACAGCCGATGATGGAGAGATCGGGGTTCGAATTATTCTCAGTCAGGTGTGATGAGTTTTTTCCGAAATTGCTTTTCACCCTCCCTCCATGCAAATTAGGCTACACTTCCTTTAAATATAGCCTTCCTTATCCCTAAAACCATTAGCGTATTTAGTACATAGTACGGGTAGTAAGACGTGTTATTAAAAAAAACTTACTATGATTTACATCGGTAGGTGTATGGACAAAAGGCCAACTGTCTTGTTTACTTAGGATGATTTTTCTACACTTTGTGTTTTCACACTCTCTCCGTATGAAAATGCTTATACACTTCTTATGCATTTTACCTTTATTATCCTTACAGCATTAATGTAATTAAATGCAAGGCACCCAAACGAATGGAAAAACAACTTAGTTTGTGTATAAAAACTGCAAGCTAAATATGTTATAAAATAAATAAAAATAAACTTTAGTGAATCTTATTTGAAAAAGTATGAGGCTATGCTCTCACCGGTTCATCAAAACAATATGGAGCAAAAAGTTGTTGTTTATTCGTCCCCTTTTTACAATATGTTAAGGTTTCGTTGCATATGTCATGTTATGAGAAAATAATAAACCTTTAAAGTATAATATAGTAATAGATTTTGTCATGCTCAACGCTGAAACATTGTCACTTATTTTATGTAAAAACATTTGTGTATGCGTTATGCGCATGCGCCTCCCTTCCGTCTATCACGCAAGTATCCCTTTATCTAAATTTGGAATCACATTATAAAAAGTGTTTAACTGTTTTTGCTTGTGGTTTTTATTTGAGATGGAATTGTTTATTTCATTATATTGGTTGAAATTAAACTACCTTGAATGGACACTGGAGTAAGTATGTAGGATTTATATTTTAGGATTTAAAAAAAAGGAATAGATTATTAATCATTGTTTACAATCCAAGTGAAATTTTCAGCTTTGAAGTATTCACAAATCTGCTTTGAGAGTAGGAAAAGGTATCAAGTAAAAACCTGTTTAGTTAACATAAAACCGAAAAATGTTTTACTCCGAAACCTTTTTGAATAGTCAGTGTGTGCCCGCATATAAAAATTACTAGTTTTATTTATAAGGACACAAATTTTTTTGATCTCGATCACTCGAAAAGAGAAGTATTGTGATCGTAAAGATAAATTGAACTTGAACTCGAGATTTTAATAAACGTTGGCGTTTCATAACGTCTTGAGATCGAAAAAGCGTTTTTTTTTTTGTGATGTCGCCTGTTTGTCTGTCTCTCTGTATCTCGGACTAGAACCGTAGCCATTTTGTCAATCTGGAAAAACTTGATATCTAGGGATTTCACAAGGTCCTCTTATGGGTTTTTAGAGTTAGATATACAACCCTAAATTAAGGGCAGTTTACTGAAAGGCAAAAAGAGATAACATCGATTCTCTCAAAATTTATTCAAACTATTTTTACTAAATTATGTATTTAAGTATTGTTTAACATTACAAACACAATTGCAATTCATATTCCTTCCATAATTTGCACCCTGAAGACAGTATCCGCCCCCCCCCCCCAANCCCACCCCAGTGGTCACAATAGTCTTTTAACTGGTATACCATAGCACACCGATGCGACACAAATAATCAGCAGGTGTTCGTTCCACAGACGTTTGGGGGAAAGTAAAACACGAATCGAGAAAAAAGTTGAGAAATAAAATTACATCTTTTGAAATTCATAAACAACGCCATTTTAAAAAAAAAAGAGAGAGAACTTTAACTTTTGAACATTGAAACACAATCTTAATACACTTTTTTTTTTGTATGATAAACTCTCTCATTACAAAAACTAACGGTGTGCCTTTAAGATTATAGTTCTTATTCAGTGTGCTGTTTTCTTTTTAAATATTGAAATTCACAGGTTCAATACGTCAAGTTTGCAATAGACTAGATTGCTGGTAGCGGTTGAGGTTTGAATCCCGACCTCCAAATGTACTGAGTATGGTTATTATGAAATGGTTTACAAATCTACATTCACACAAGTGTGAGTACAATTACTCTGCATTATTCTCCACTCATTCTTACCCCACTACAATAAAGCCCAGGAAGGTAGTGGGAAAAGAGGCGAAAAAACCTTTCAACTTTAATTTCAGCTGCAATTGTCCTTCCTTTATTCTTATCGCCTGCTCAGGCTATACACATATTTACTCATGGCGCTAATGAGTTAGGAATGAAAAAGGCAGGGTTTAGAGGGAATGTACCCGCATTTTCCTGGAGCTGGAGTGGAAAATAGTTTTGGAAAACCATCCCCAGTAGACCCGACCAGGATTTGAACTTCGATCTCCCAGATATTGGCAGTCTAGTCAAACATGAGAGTGATGTCCTAGAACATGCGGTCACCGAAGCATGGACCGTGGTGTTAATCATATTAATAAAAATCATATTAATACTTTAACCCTATCTTTGTTTAACCGAAAACTTAAATAGTAGATAGATCTAGATATAATAATTTTAAACCTTTGATATTTGAAATATGGTATAGATTAGCAGAATAAAATTAACTTTACAACTAGATAAAGACAAAAAGAAATCAAAATATACTTTCTAAATATTTACTCAGGGATCCTATATCCTTACAGGGTGGCTACAAAACTAATATTATAGAATCTCCTGACGTTTTCAGGGTTTTTCTTTTTTTGTTGCTCACTATTTTCCCACTTTAATTTTTCCAGATTTTTACAATGAGTGATGGTCTTTCATATTTATATTTTGATATATTTAATATTAAAAAATATAGCAGCTATCACACATAAACATATTAAGTTCCTTTTCCAGTATTACATAATTTAAAAATTATTTGTGGCACATCATATAGTGTGATAAAAAAATAGCACTGTCCAATCATAACTCATACACCCATCCACGGTAGGAGTGCAGGTGACACATATCAACGGTTACTAAGTATACTCTTATGTATCCATTCGACAAACCATATGATATACAAGACCATGTGTTGTACTGTCACTTTTTGAGTCAAAATTTCAAAATAAATAATTGATTTTCAACTATTTCTTTCATGCGCTTTTACAATAATAAAATACTAACTAATGAAAATAACCGTTCGGATGTTTAATTTTTGTAGAAGTGGCATCTGTATTTCAATTAAAAATGGTTTACAAACTATATGTTCTAAGAGATTGCCTTCTCTTTATAAATTAAGATTGCGAACCAGTCTAGACCAGATGAAATAAGGACCGTTTATGACGTTATATGAGCTATTTGTTGTTGTGTTGATGCGCATATGTTTACAAAATACATTTTTTTTAAAAACCAATATTTCATAAGACTTCTCGAAATCATAGATAAAAATTATTTTGGTTGACAGTTATAAGAAGATCCAAGATTAAATATGATACTTTTTAATTTATTACATTATGTATTATAAAATCCTTTTTGTTTCCAAAACCATGAAACGAAAAACATATTTTTTGTTCTTTAAATATTATTTTATACAATTATACACCAATCCTTAGGGAGGTAATATTAAATGAGTCTAACACTTTTTATTGATAATATAGTTTTTCTAAGAATATAATTATTATTTAAATGGGCAAAAAATAGTGATTTTCGACCAATTTTTTTCAATAAAAATCTTCTGCTAGCTGTCAGTTGCCACCACTCCATCGTTAGATGGACTTTAGATAGAGTACAAATTATAAGAAATACGTTTTGTTAATGTGCGAAAAACTAAATCTCTCACTTTGTTTTTAGTATTATATTTGAAAGAAGGTACAGGAAAGTAATGAACACAATATGTCTCATAAATGAAAAGAATAATACAATTTACACTTTACATTCCTTCCATTGGACAAAGAGGTAATGGCTGCCTCTTGAAGAAAGTCCTTCATTACCGCCCAATCCTCCGACCAAAGTTTCATTCTATAGGAGCTCTAAAAGAGACAGATAAATATTATGTATATTTATTAATATTTATAATATATATAATATTTATCTAGAAGAAAAACTTATTTACGAGAAATATTATATATCTATTTATTTATATTTATATAATATATATATATATATTAAATATATATATAAAATATTTCTCTTTAATAAAAACCTCTCTTCGAGTTTCTATATAATGAAACTTTGGTCGGAGGATTGGGAGGTAATGATGGACTTTCTTCAAGAGGCAGCCAATACTTCTTTGTCCAATGGCGGAAATGTAAATTGTAAACTGTGTTTTTCTTTTCATTGTAAGATACATATTGTGTTAGTAAATTTATATGTTCATATCCACCTTACCTGTACCTTCTTTCAAATATAATACTAAAACCAAATTGAGTGATTTAGTTTTTCGCATATTTACAAAAGGTATTGCTTATATTTTGAACTATATATATAAAAGTTATATAAAAGTATATATAAGTAGTAATAATATTATAATATAAATAAGAGTAAGTAATAGTGTAATATAAAGTGTGAATGTATATATAGGGTGTTTTCGTGGTGATAAGTCAAACTTTGAAGGATAATGTAGGGGGAAAATAGAATCAAAATGAGATAGGGGATAGTATCCCAGAAATGCATCAGTGAAATGCTACAGTTGAAAAACGTGGGGAAGCGGAATGGAACCATCCTGTATAAGACTGGTGGTGTGGTTAGCGCGTTCACCAAATATCACCCCAATTGATTTTTTTCCCTGTGAGATCATCTTAAAAGTCTTGTCTACGATATATTGCTACTTGACGAAGACCTGCTGGTTGTGATGTCATCAGAGGGTTGCCAGTGATCTTAGAGAGGATATGACAGAACCTCCTGCCACGGTGTCATGCATGCATCGATGCCGAGGGACGTCATTTCGGACATCTCCTTTAAAATGTGTTCATCTTATCATGGTATGGACATTGTCTTAGTCGGTGCTAAACTATGTGTTCATTAAAAACTATACAGGGTGTTCCCATTCCGCTTCCCCTCATTTTCCTCCTATAGCTTTTGACTTAATCATTTCCGGACAACCATCCTCTATCTCATTTTGCTTCTATGTTCCTCATCCATTATCCCTAAAAGCTTGATCTAACTTCACGAAAACACCCTATATATATATATATATATATATATATATATATATATACAGTTTGGTTTTAGTATTTAGGGATCAAGTGAATTAGTTTTGTTCAGCCATTGTTTTTAATTCCCTTATTTTTAATTAATTGCCCTGTTTTCCTTGGTCTCAAAACATTTCCCGACTTTTCCAGATACCCCCCGGTATGCCTTACTTGAAGCTACTATGTCATATCCCAGTATACCAGACGTGCTATCAACTGAACTAAGATATCGGGTTTAAAAAAAATAATGCAATGAACTGAGTGACCCGCTGATTGGATGAGAGGAAGCCGACGACGCGTCCATTTATATTAAGAGCGGTAACAAGCTAACCTCAACTGGCAACACATCCACTATCATTACCTTCAAAGTTCTAGATCGGGAGATAGTCCACCTCTCCATTAAAATTGATTAACGGGAATGCCTAGGTAGCTGACATATTGCCAATATGATGTTGTACTTAGGTTAGAGATTGACTAAGACTTTAAACAGTACTCGAGTTTAGTGTTTACTGGAATTAACTATAAACTATTTATTTTATTATTATTACTATTAGAACCACGTCTTACTACCCGTTCGGGCTATACGAACTTATTTTAATGTGTATAGGTATGGTGGTTGTGAGATGAAATGGAGGAACTATAGTTTAAACCTAGAATCCGAACCATGGTGGAAGCCTGGTATTCCTCACATTCACAAGTTGAGATTAATACACGTCTTGTCAGAGGTGAAGGAAGGGTTTGGCAATCAAATAAATCTGTGCCGAGACTTGAGGATTGAACCCTGAACCCTCAGCACAGAAGTCTAGAACCTTACCCCTAGACCACCAGGTCACCCTATTCCCGTTTAAATATGTACACTGGAAAGCAAAGCTTACTTTTTTTTTCATCTTGAAAATTCCAAAAGTCCACACATTTTGGTTGACCATTAGGACCTAAATGCCTGGGAGAAGAAAAGTGACTGGCATAGGAGCGTAGAATGGATTTTTGCAAATCTAAAAAGTACACGCATTTAAATGGAAAGAGAGTAGCAAAGTGTTCAGGAAATGTTACTCCTTAGGACACCTGGCTAAGATTCAAACCCAAATTTTCCCGTCGACGGTAGACCAGGCTAGATGAGACTGCCGCCTTTTCCCTCATAGCTACCGTTGCGGTTAAGCAACACTCTACAATAACCCTTTAGAGGAAACCCGATTAGGTAGTCACTTGGCCTAGATCTCCACTCACGCAATATACTGGATTGTCGACGACTGAGAGATGGGTTCGAATCTCGGTCGAGTGTACTGAGAATGGTTTTTACCTAGAGGGCATACAGCTCTCCCACCGATCAAAAAATTAATTAAATCAATTTCACGCAACGGTGGTCACGTGTATCTAGACGGGTGTCTCCTCTGGTTATTAACTAAATGTTTAATTATAGGCCTATATATAGTTAATATTCTTCTCCTTGTACACAGATATTCACAAATGTTTAGCCATACCTATTTTATACAACCCTTTTAAAATGTCTGACAGCAAAGTATAATAATTTAAATTTCCTTTATGCATATCTCACATCATATCTACAGAGAAAGAAAGCCATTGTTACGATCAGCTTTACAATCGTAGCCCAAAGCCAATCAATGTGATGTATTAAATAAAACTGTATGTGCATGGGCGTTTTTAAAATTTATGAAGTTATTTTTTCAGCAAAAATATTTGGTTGAACCTCACGTTACATAATTACTAGAGCAATGGGGTTTAAGAACATTTACTATAAGATACATGGTTTGATACAGATTTTGACCTAAAATGAGTATCATCATACTATTTTTAGTGAGTAACATATCGTTTAAAACATAATGTCATATATAATATATAAGCATAAGACTTAAAAACTAAAGGCACCAATAACAGTATGCTTGGTATAGTAAAGTTCTGGTGGTAAAATACAAACAAATATTTTGATTTCAATATTAATAACTTTTTAATATAGTTTATAGATATTGGTACTAGTTAGCCAAAATTACGATTAAAGATCACATATTTTGATGTAACTGTCTGAGACGGCCCTTTCTATCACAATCCTACTATACTTAACACTCTACCCTGATGCCTAGAAATATAATATTTGGATAGGACAAATCCGTTGCTTTTAAAAATAAAAACGGGAATTGTAAAATCATCACCAAAACTAAGGCCAAATACTCAAAATTCTTGAGTTATATTATCGATATTTTGTTTAAATGAATCTCATTAGCCTCTTTTAAAAGGTCAATTTTTATATTCAACCTTATTATATAGGTAAGAAACATTACACAAAATGCTACAGTTGCTGAGATTTTTATTCCAAGATAACTTGCCTCAAAACCATTTTACATAGCTTTCTCCTTAATTATTCTTCCAAATCAACAATTATATAACCGTCATCGGTTGACACGTGAACTAAATGTCAAGCTCATCTAGTCTGGTTTACTGGGGATGGGAAGATCGAGGTTCCAATCCCAATACGGCAATTTTTCTTCGATTGTTACCAACCCCCCTCCACCCAAATGCAAGTATATTTTCTATATATTATATCTTTCTCATCTCTAATTCCTTAATGTACTTATATCGATAGCCCGGACGGATGTACTAAAATAAAATATTTTGAAAAAATAAAACAGCTAACAAATAAGAAAGTTCATTGATCATGTCATTTTAACGAATATGGAGATTAGCAAATCATTAAGTTGAAGACTATAAATACTTGTTTTTATAAACGGGTCTAAACTCTTTTAAGATAGAAAACTAAGTAAATATTTCATAAAGCCTTATTTGGAAGCTAAAAGCGCTACAAGATCTAGTTTCCTTTATTCTGGATTTGGTCATGTGATCTTCAAATTTCACTTTTGATAAGTATTACCAACACCTGCAAAATAATAATATATTATTAATGTAGGCTGCGAAAAATCTGTTAGTATTTTCTAAAATGCTTTTTCTTTTAAAACTTTTGGACTGTAGTCATGTTTGTGTTTTCCTCTTAACATTGGAATAAAAGTTGACAAAAATATATTTTATTCAACCTGGACATATATTTAAAAATAAGGTGTTGGTTTTACTAGATTTAAAGTTGTCATTTAGATGCCAGAGGTTCATTTTCAAAATTTCTTGATATCATCTGTTACTTAAAATAAAATAAGGAATGTTGACAAAGCATGTACTTAAAAAAGAAAAAGATTAAAATAAAATTATATATTAATTCATTAATATAATTCTTTAGCGCCGCATTTTACTAACCATTCAGGTTGTACATTAATGTACTAATTATGCTATTGAGCTATGGGTGAGGAAGGTTGAATTTATAGGAAGTGTACCTGTACTTGTGTAGAGAGAAAGTGGTAAACCATTTAGGAAAACTAGTTTCAGTACACCAGACTGGGATTGAACCACAATCTCCTCGTTATCAGCAGTTTAGTCTAATGTGAGAGTGGCAACTTAGACCATACATCCACCGAATCGGTTGATTCCATATTACAATCCCGAAGGAGGTACCTAAAGTTATTATATCCCGGCATTACAGTAGAATATTAAACAAAAATACACATAACAGATTTTCTATTTAAAATATTTACATATTTGTTTAAAACATTATTTGACGTACCCATTCTTTAATTATAATGTTCGGTACACTTATTTGAGGTGTAGCGAGAAATAAAATATTAATAATAATAATAATAATAATGTTAATGTATTATTATTTTAAAAACCTTGATGATAACTTTCAATGCAATTTTATAAACAGTATTTTATCATACTAATGTGCATTGTCGATTTTTTTTAAAATTAAGCTTAAAATTATTTTTTAACAAAAAGAGATGTAAAAATGTAACCCACTGAATGAAACGTGCTCAAATAACTAGTAAAATGTCTTAAGTTTGATTAAATTGTAAAAATCACCGAATCCATGGACACTTTATTAAGGCCTGGTCTAATTTACCGCCAATGGGTAGTTTTGGTTCACATACCAGTTGAGTGTTTTTTACTCTCATCCCCTACACAAATGTTGGTAAATTTCTGATCGGCATCCCATTAATATACCTACTCAGATATCCCGGTAGTGGTGTACTAAAATTGTACAATTCAAATAAGTAAAATAGTGCATACATAAGGTCTTCTCTCGCACTTAATATCTTGTTCCTTATTTTGTTATTTAGGTATGGTTCTTTAAGAAACAGACTGTACTCTTCCCTATAATTATCATCCACATTGTGCAGTACAGTACGTGGTCCGGCAATCTTGAATTGACTCCATAACTCGTCTTTGTCTATAATGTAATCTTTTCCCTACCATGAATATATAATATTCATAAAATAAATAACGAACGTATCTATTAAAGTTGTTTGTACCCTAAAGGTGGTTGTTTTAATAAAGTCATGAATATACGTCAGGGATTAGAAAGAAAGATTAAGAGGTATAGAAATAATTTAGTTAACGTAAAAGCGGTATTAGATTTTTTAAAGTTGCACTACTGGTCACGAGGTATACGATGTATATAATTGCATCGCACAAGGTCGCCATTTAATTGGAGGTCAGGATTAGAATAACGGGCAGGTGTATTTATGTTAGGATTACCTCCCTCATAGTGTGTCTTAGTATTAGATATTTAAAGGAAGTGTACCCGCATTTTCATAAAGGTGAGGTGGGAAAACACTCAGGAAGAGCCACCCACAGAACACCAAAACGGGACTCGAGCCCCAATATTACAATTACCGGAAATATAATCCAACATAATAGTGACACTTTAGACTACTAGACCACCGATGTGGGTATCGGTGGTTGTTCAAAATCTTTTGATTCATCATTATGGTTCACTAATCTTCTTTCCATGCTAGTTTGGGTGAACCTCTTCTACACTACCCTCCTTACAGGACCAACGAGCACGTGGACAAAGAGGGCAGTCTCATCTGATTTGTTTTTTCGACAGTGGAGAGATCAGGGTTCTAATCCCAGTTTGATTTGTGTGAACTGAATATTTTTCCTAAGTATTTTTTCACTATTCTCCACGCAAGTGGTAATGAATTTCTTCTAAATTTTACCTTATTCATGGTTCAGTGTAAATATTATGATAGCCCGGATGTTTAGCAAGATGGCGTTTATAAAAAACTACCCTCCCTATCATTTGAGTTAAGCCATTTACATAACCCAAGTGAAAAAATCGGTTCAAGATACAAACCTAGTAATATTCCTTGTCAGAGACCAGAATAATTATGGTATAAAAACTTTGATTGGAGTTAGTACTTGATAATAATTATATATATATATATATATATATATATATACACTCATTAATTTTGTATTAGATCAAGTAGGATTGCCATTTTAAACTCCAAATTCTGTCATTGATATTAAAGTTGTAAATATAGCTCCTTTTATATGGGTAAAATTTACGTTCGATTATTTATTAGTTATATCTTGTTTATTAACACCACTTGATGATATTAATGCTATATTTTTTACAATAATAAAGTTACAATTTTTGTCTTTTAAAATACTGAAGATGGCATTTATATACTGAAACATGTTGAGTTAATAATTAATTTGCTTATTTTTACCAGTGTTTATCTTCAAGGAGCATGGGACTAATTTTAAATAATAAGACTTTAAACTCCACCATTTTAATGCCAGTATTTATGAAAACATATTCTTAATCAAAATTATTGATTAAGGATTTGTTTGTATTTCCTTTTTTGCTATTTGACCGTAATTAATAAAAAAATTGTTTTGTTATTATATTGTTCTTTGTTCATTCATTTTCTTTTGTAGTTATTAATTGATTCATGAACATATAGCTTACATGTTCTTTTAATCAAATTTGTAAATATTGTTCTTTACATTCCTCGGTGATGAGTTTTAGCAACCAAAGCATACCAATGGTGTAATATTTTTATTTTATAAATCTTTATATAGTAGTTATTCCAACTTCTTTGCATATAGTATGTTTCTATATTTTCTATTTCTAACCACTAGTCAAACTTTAATATCATCTTACAATGCTTATTTTTAAAATTTTTAATTTGTAATTGTATTTTAGATAAAAAAAATCTTATTCCACACTTCATATTTCAATTTTATTAAAATTTGTCAAACAGCAAATCTTTTTCAACTTATTTTTTGTCAGAATTTTGTCTAGTTCTTATTAAAATGGTCAATTAACTTTCAACCATTCAATCAATATTATTTGAGTTAAAACAATATTAACATACTTATATTTTTAAAGTCTTATTATTTCTTAAATATTACAAGGCACATTATAAAATAGTAATACATTTGGTTGAGCTGCTTTGTGTAGGTATTTAGTTATATTGACAGGTATGGCTGGCCAAAGCATATTTTTTAATATATTTTTTATTGGAGGTATTCAACGTATATTTACTGAACGGAATGATTATATAAGCACAAGACTTGCATATTAACTTAAGTCTAGAGCAAACACAACATCTGGCAGTTAATTCAACACTTTTAAAGGGGAAAACTTCATATAACCTATGCTAATTTTTTTGCTATGTCGGGAATCGAACCATAAACCTTTATCTCAGAAAATATAGAGGCTTTCATCTTATATAAAGTGTTAGAGTACATAATTTAAATAAATGTATCTAAAATATCAGAAAAACTATTACTATAATTTGCGAAAAAATATATTATCACATAAACAAGAAGTCCTTGATGAGTATATCCTAAACTCTGCTAAAGTTAAATGGTAAATATATATATATTATAAATAATAGACTCCGGACACGGTAGCAAATAGGCAATCCAAAATATTCTCTGCAAGGCGGGTTGGTGTATATCAGATGCTGATATGGGCCCCTTTTAACTTACGCGATAAATCAAAAATCTCAAACTGAAACGATGAACAATTTCCAGGCTATGGGATTGTTCCAACGATTCTTATACACCCTGTATCCGAGACGGTTCTTGTTAAACGTAATCATATTGTTGGTGGATGCCAATATAATCATAATATACGGATACACATAGTTTATACTTCAAATAATTCTATACAACAAGCTATCCAAGCTATCAATTAGTAAATATATTTATTACATCCATTGAGCTGAACACTATTATCATGAAACATAAAAAAAATTGGAAGTATTTTCTTTACTTAGAGTACTTAGACATTATTCTAATCACTTTGTCCTTTCGACGGTGAGAATCTTAAAGTAAATTTTGCTAAAATACTCTCTGAGGAAACTTAAATAAGTTTATGGTAAAAATCGATTATACTACTTCCAAATGTATTCCAAGTCACTTATTTTAATCTCAAAGGCTAAGTTCCAAGAAAACGCCCATACAAAATAAGGGGAACGTAAGTTATTTGGTACTATCCAGTATAGGAATAGACTGTCCTAATAACTTGGCCCAAACACAATAATTATATATTATTTAAGTATTCTTTAAATGGAAAAATGACATTTGGACACAAGACTCGAACCCGGGCCCTTTCGCTTAGTAGGCCAAAGATCTGGCCAAAGAGCTATTCAGAAATCATCCCGTGTCCAAGATAATTCTTCACTCATATTTTGAGGCAGAGTTTGGGATAAGCGTGTGGACTACCGAATATCTCAGTGATTAGAGCGTTTGTGCACTAAACCAAAGGTCCCGGGTTCAATTCCCGTAACCAGGTTTCTTTTTTTCAATTTTAAAAAACATGATTTTTAGATGTGGCTATAACAGTAATTAGCAAATATAATAGCATAGATATTCAATCCATTATTATTAAAGTGTAAAAAAGAGATGCAACCCGCACATCGTGGATGTTTTAAATATATTAA
The DNA here is from genome assembly GCA_902141385.1 of Timema californicum. NCBI lineage: Eukaryota > Metazoa > Arthropoda > Insecta > Phasmatodea > Timematidae > Timema > Timema californicum. The sequence continues at coordinate 123,630 of CABFOW010000592.1, forward strand.
GTTGGCAACCCCGTTAAGTTGGATGTGTAGGGGACAGGAAAAACGCTCACTGTTTCTGCATTTTTCTTTAGCAAAACATTTTTGCTCAAAATAAATCAAATATTTCTGCAGTAGAAACATATAGCTTAATTTTCTACACATCAAAAGTTCTTAAGTGTGTTAAGGAATTTAATCAACACATTTTCTCTTAATTTAAAAAGTTTCTCAGGACAGATATTTAAGAACTGTTGATATCAACATACGAATAAAATTAAGATATGTGTTTCTAATGGAGAAATATTAGATTTATTTGTCAAAAAAATGTTTTTGCTATAAAAACCATTACTCATTAGCTTTGTTAATATGCAGATAGTTCTGCTGGGAAGTAATACACAGTGCAAACAATTTAACATTGCTAGAACGTTGATGTTTCCAACCACGATAAGGACACGACGACATTAATTAACTCATTAATTTTACTCTTTATTGGACGAGGCATAAATTGATTTATTTAGTAAAAAAAAATATCACAGCCTTTCAAAATCATTTAATGAAAAGGGTGAGGTCAAATGAGAAAAACAATTAGACTCAATGCCTTAGCGATTAAATATTCCAATCAATGGAGTAGAGAATCGGAGAGTAAGCTAATTAAGAGCTTACGGGGAAAACCACACAAAAAGGCTTACGCTACCTTCTAATATTTACCATTCATCAATAAATGTACGAAATTAATCCCACTTTATTAAATAGAACCTAGAATTTAAAAATCTGGGCAGTCAATAGACAATTCCCTATACGGCTGGATATCTTTCTATACGTGATTGATTTCTATTGATTATCAGTTGAATCAAGCGTTAGGTTAGTGTTTCGTATTTAGCTAAATTTTTAAACTACAATAATAATAATAATAAGATTAAAACTTAAATTAACACGTAATAAGCGTATATATGGTTACAGTTTACAGTCTAGAAAGTTTAGAAAGCTAAATCAATAAATATATTATATCTAAGAAGTTTAAATGTCTATTTTATAGTACACGCCTTTTACCTTGATGAACTATACTAATATGTTACGCCATAGTGTAAACATGCAAGGTGAACTCGCTACCTTTCAGGTGAGAGAAGGATACATGTGACCTGTGAATTATTATTTTTGTACTTTTACCTATATAAATGAGCGAAATTTAATCAATATATATTTAGTGTGTCACGTAAGTAGTATGAATTTTAATCTCTTTGCCTTCCTATTAGTCATACACCAACATTATTCTTACATATTATTAAACGCTACATTTATAAAAAAAATCAGCTCAACTTTAAATTGCCTACAAAATTGTACAAACTACTTTGAAAAGAAAACCTTTTTTTGGCAGCCAAGTTACTTAAAAAATATATTTTCTTTAACATCTCAAGATTTACCTTTTTTATTTCAGGATTATAACAATTTGCATGTATGAGAGTATAACAAATTATTTATATATTTATTTACACAAGTCACTGATAATTTGGTTAATCTGCTTAGGTATCTTCAAAACGGCAAAACAAAGGAGCAAACTGGCAAAGAAGCATATCTTTCTTCGTTTAACTTGCATGTTCTGTCTTATCACCCCTTTAATCATAAAGAGCAGCTGCATGCCATAAGATCTCACACTGGGCAAGAAAATCTGCTGCTTTCTAAGCTACCGACCTCGTTTTCTCCGAGACTTGTTCGCTGAGATGTAACTGCCAGTCGCAGATGAAATAATGGTTTAAATACCGCGAAGAAGACGTTGTATACATGTGCCACGCAAATTAATTTCTACTGCCATCTTCATTCCTACTGAGCTCTTCTCGAATGTGTAAGAAGGATTAACGGAAAAAAGTTATTGTGGGAAGGAGGTCTCCTTGAGCAAGGCTAAAAAAAATCATTCTGAGTGCCACACATATTTCTATCCTGTCCGGACTATCTTCATAGCTACAATAATGGGGCAGGGCTGAGGAAGGTAAGATTTACATGAAACTTACCTAAAGTAATCTAGTTTTGAATGTATATTCAGTCAACATTAAAAAAAAAACACCATATGTATAGACTATAACTATAGTGGGATTCTGGGAGAAAGAACCATATCTGTTCTAACTTTATTAAAACTACATTCATAATTTGTTAATAAATCAATGGATAGGCTATTCATACGTATCTTTTGATAGATAATGTTAACATATAAAATAACACTAATAAATAACACCTCTGACAAGACATCTTGTGAATGTGAGGAATGCCAGGCCTCCATTGTGGTTTGGATTCCACGTTAAACTGTAGGTCCTTCATTTCATCTCACAATCACCCTACCATTACACATTAGCGTAAGTGCGTATAACCCAAACGGGTAGTAAGACGCGGTGCTAATAATAATAATAATTAAAAAACATTCCTAATATTCAACTTGTTATGAATATTAAAAAACCCACTCTATTGTAAATATAGCTACATAGATTATTATTATTATATAATCANTAATAATAATAATAATAATAATAATAATAATAAATAATATATATTTTTTCATTTATTTATGGTTACTGATAAAAGAGTTTGTATTTTCTAAAATATTCTTTCTATCAGAATCCTAATATAGTAGCATACCATCATAGCCAGCCCAAGGGTTTTGCACATCCTAGACTAGTCCTAAAATTTGCGCCTCAGTTGTATTCTATAATATCTAAATAAGCCGCACTCCATGAGCGAGTAATAATTTTCATTTTCTTTTTCAATTTCATTTATTATTTATTATATTATTATTGTGAGACCTATGCCATACCAGCACTGGAAAGTACACAAGTATCATGCAAGCACGTATAATAAAATTAACAATAATAGCTAACTTATGATACATACTGATGATTAGTTAAATCAGTTAAAATTAGTTAAAATAGAACATAATTATTAATGCTAGATGAAAAAAAAATTAAAAATAGTGTGATAGTAGTGAGAGCAGAAATATTTAAAATAGCAATAACAATAAGAAACAAATAAAACAGAAAAATGTAAATTTAAATATTCGAGGCAGAGCCTCTAGAGGATAAATTAGTTATAAGGGTTGTTCCTTAAATAACTCTCAGAGTTTGGGTTATCTTGTATGATCAAAGTCGAATTCGACAAATATAGAATTGGCGCTGTGAATACAAAGGCCTATAGGGATCATCTTGTAAGAGTTGTTGAGAGAAAATAATTTTGTACAAAGTGAGACCCGAGAAAGCATATGAACACCTACATGATCAAGGAAAAATTTACAAGAAATTTCGTTATATAAAATATTAAAAACACAAAGGGAATCACAATAAATTCAACGTTAGAAGAGAGTTTGGAACGCTTAAGAGGTTTCGAATTCTGTCATAAACCTAATAAATCTAGTTAGTAAAGAATTTATCAACGAACGCAGTGAAATATTTTCTTTGAACGTTTTTAAACCTGAGAGAATCAGTTAAAATCGCGGAATTCCAAATAATAATAATAAAAAGGCCTAATATTAGTTGTGAAATCCCCCTTCCAGCCATATTATTCAATGTGTGCACAAATATTATCACTTCCTCACTTACTTTTCTTTTAATATTTTCGGAAGCTTCTAATAAAAGTGATTCGCCGACAAAGCCATACCGAAATTCATACAACCATAAAAAAGACTATGTTAATTAATCTTAGAAAAAAAGTTTAAGGCGTCGTCACTCTCGCAATAAACTTAACTGCCAATTTTTGAAAAACATAATGAAATTTAATAAGGAAACATTATTTAATCGTAATAATATAATTCAGTGTGAGTGAAAAGTGATAAAAAAATTAATTAAAAACTGGAACATCTAAAAATCAAAAATAACAATAGGTAAGATATAAACAATGATATAATAAGTAGCAATCTCAGATTTGTTACTTATTATATCATTGTTTATATCTTATCTATTGTTCTTTTTGGCTTATATGAGTTCCAATTTTTTATTAATTTCTTTTATTAATGTTAATTAGATTTCATTTACATTGAATTCTATTAAAAGTAGCAAATCTGAGATTGCTACTTATTATATTATTGCTTATATCTTACCTATTGTTCTTTTTGTCTTTTATGAGTTCATATTTTTTATTAAATTTCATTCACATTGAATTCTATTATTACGATGAAACTGCCAATGACAGGGAGATCAGTGTTAAAATTACGGTTGGGTGTATGTTTTCTTAGTGCTGCGTTTTGCAGCCCATTCGGGTTGTACGCTTATGTACTATTACGTAAATGGTTTAAGGATGAGGAAGGTTGCATTTAGAAGAAGTGTACTTATTTGCGTGGAGAGAGTTCACCTTCAATATACCCGACTGGGATCGACCCACGATCTCTCCGTCATCAACAATCTAGTCTATTGCGAGAGTAGCACCTTAGACCATGCGTTCACTGAAGCGGATCCGAAATTTACTGAGAGTGGTTTTTCTAAAATCATTTTATATGCTCACTCTAGGAAAATGTGGGTACACTTTTTCCAAATACAACCTCCTTAAACCTAACTCAATAGCATAATTAGTACACATGTATATCCTGAACTAGTAGTAGAATCCAGTGCTAAAATATAAACATACTGGATAAAATATTTAGATGCTATTTATTTAGAGCTAATTATCAGCCTATTTAATTTGAATAATACTCTTTGTTGGAATGCGCCCCTAGAACCTCTGTATTCTAGGCGACCGACTAAGCTCATCTAATGGACAGGATAACCCTGCATGTCATGGAATGTTACTAGCTTGTTAAAACTGTACCTGTAATATGTTCTCCCCTACATGGTCCCCATTTGACCAATGACACAGATGCTTTGCTATACATAACATCCATGGAATAGTTGATAAACCCTCCCCTTCATTGCATATTACATATTTTGTAAATGACACAATGTCATAGCATGAAACAAATATTAATTGATGCCTATGAGAAGAAATGATTTGTTTAGTTTTGACGTAGAAGGTGAAAGTGAGAAGGGGACCAGGAAATCGACTATTGAAGCTGAATGATGACCTCAAACAAAGAAATAACTTTTAATGTGTTGAGAAATATTATTATTACTATTTAGTATCGCGTCTTAATACCCGTTCAGGTTATACGCTTATATAATATTAAACTAAGGGATTAGGAACGGGAAAAGTTGAATTTAAAGGAAGTGAAACCGCATTTACGTGGAGGGTGAGTGCAAAACCATTTAGGAAAACCATCCCCAGTTCACACGAATGAGTTTCGAACCTTTATTTCCCGTCCTCAGCAGCCTAACTCAACACGAAACTAGCTCGTTAGCCAACTACACCACCGAAGTGGGTCTTAGGAAATAAAAAGTAAGCTACGATTGGGACATAATAAAGCAACGTACAGTACATATGAGAATACATAACATTAATATAACTTACACAGATAATAATTAATTTACTCGCTTGGGGGGAAGTGTGGTATAGAGCGTTTCGTGCTAGGATGGGCTACGGATGATGGGCAGATTGAGGTTCGAATTCCAGTTGGGAATATTGAGGGTGGTTTTTACTAAATGTTTTCCCATTTTCCAATCATGTAAACTTGGGTATACTACTTCTAAAATGCTTCTTTCCTCTTACCTACCCAATTAGATTAATTATCATTGTATGCATTTTCCTGAAGTGGTGATAATAAATACTTTAGATTTTTTTTACACAACTATTTATTTAAAACTAGTAGAAGTAGCCAGCGTTTTCCGGAGCTGCTAAACAATTCATTGCGCGGTTAGACCAAGTAACGCCTTTCTTTAAACATACAGTAAATAAATATAACTCTTCATTTTATTTCTTCCAGCCCATTTTTTAATTAATTAAAAAAATTAAATCCAAATTTTAAAATTCCGATTTGAAGTTGTATATGTTCCTGTACACTGATTACTAATATTTAAATTTTAAACCTCTGCGTTTTGTAGATATCGTGTAACGCTCAAGTCAGACAGATAAATAAACTATTCATTTTATTAATATAAATGCAGTAAAAAAAGTGGTGTACTGATTTAGAAACAAAAACTTCACAAATAATTAATGTTTTCTGAATGAAGAGGGTTTTAAATAACTCACCAGCTAACGCAAGATGCATGATGAAGAAATTCATGCGTGACTTTCTTCTTTTGCCCATCAGGAGCGCCATCAACACTGCAGAATTTCCCAGCACAATCAAGGCAAACAAAATCCACAGCACCGTGAACTGTTCAGTCTGGAATATAAAACATTCACACTGTAGATGTGAAATGTAAATGTAAAGTAAACGTACAGAATATAACCTAAGGTTTACTTAACAAGAGTAATATATTATATTTCGGAACGTTTAATAAAAGCCGATGGAGGGTTTGAAATGTATTTCATTCACTTTAAAACTTTAATTTTGAACGTGTTAAAAACCTTCATTAGATAAGAAAATATTTTTATATGACACTTATATGCTAAAATGCTTAACCTTATTGTTTTCAATTCCATTGTGAACAAACCATTTAGTGAAAATTGTATAAAATACAATCCATACATTCGCGACTGATTATTTTTTAAATCTAATTTGAAAAAGTATCTATAATTATACTTAATTTTAAGTATATTGGATTGATTACAATAATCTATATTTTCAAATATATTAATATATGACTATTTTTTATTTTTATCAAAATTGAGGACACATTTAACTTCGTTAATAAGGTCCACACAAAACAAAAGCTATTATTGTTGTACTATGTGTAGTAAGTTTGGTAAAAATTGGCTTAGGCTCATTTATAATTTTTACTCAATACAAAATAATTTTCCAAAAATTATGTTCTTGTAACCACATTCTATTCTTATATTATTACGTAATTTTATATATTTTATGTCTAGGTATAACAGGGGTAGTTTTCAAATCATCTCTCCATATGAGTGCGTTTCCTCCAAAGAACACTTCTTGGATTGAGCAACCAATAAATAACCAGTGAACCTAACGAAAATACATTTAAAATACATCTAGCTTAGATACAAAAATGTACTTGGCAGAAAATTTAAAAAGATTTAACATCGTTTTTCTGACCTGCATATTACAAACCCGGACAGGATATCACCATTTAATTGTAATGAAGAGAAAAAAGGAGAAAGATAGATTTTAAAGAGAATGTATCCGAATTTGCGTGGAGCGAGTTTGGGGAATCATTATGGGAACATTTTTCTAAGTTATCTTTAGCGGGATTTGAACCCTGACCACACTGTTATTAGAAAACCAAATTACAGCCAGATTTACTTTCGAAAATATATCTCAAATGCTTTCTACCACAATCCTGTGTTACCGTGTCTGCCATTTTAAGTGGTTTTTAATTAATTCTAGAATCTTATCTAAATTATAGATTTACTACATTTAAGGCAACACACCAGAAAACATATCGAAGTCCAGATTTTGCTTCCTTATTTTACAACATTGAAATTGATATCCGTTTAGGAGTTTATTTTTAATTTATATTAATAACATTTCAATTTAGCTGTATTTTTTTTTAAATATAGTAAAATGATTTCCATATTTTCAATTCCACTGTTTTCTATTGTAGACTACAGAAAACTGTACCATGATGATACGTATGGTTCCAGCTGTTTTACCTACACCGACCTCACCCTAAGGATAGCGCGTACATTAGTTAAGTAATACAGCTGTATTGCAGAGTGATGCAGTTTTTGTAGTACTTATAATAAAACAGTGAAATTACAACCAGCTAATCTATTCTGGCAGGCTTTATCAAATATAATCATATTTAGATGTATTAAACATTCCATGAAGTAATACACTATTTCACATATATTCTCTCTGTTGTCAAGAGAAGAATACAGAAAAATGCAATTTCACTCGATTTTGATTTGACCGTAATATTGTATCTAATATAGCGGTTAATCGGCGTTAAGTTGGGCATGTATAAGACGCGAGAAAAAGTCAGTATTCTTGCAGTTTTTATAACAAAACATTTTTTGGGTTAAAATAAATAAAATAATTCTCCAGTAAGATGACCTGTTGATCTAGGAGTAAGGTGTCGGACTTCTGTGCTGGGGTCTGGGGTTGAATCCTAGGTCCCGGCACAGATTCCTCTGATTGTCAAACCCTTCCTTCACCTATGACAAGACGTGTATTAATCACAACTTGTGAATGTGGGGAATACCAGGCCTCCACCGTGGTTCGGATCCTACGTTAAACTGTAGTTCCTCCATCTCATCTCACAATCACCCTACCATTACACATTAGCGTAAGTCCGTACAACCCGAACGGGTAGTAAGACGTGGTGCTAATAATAATAATAATAATAATAATAATAATAATAATAATAATAATAATAATTCTCTAGTAGAAATAAAGAGGTTAGTTTTCTTTACATGGTGATATCAACAGTTTTTGACTATCTTTCAAGGGTGTCTATATATTAATTACAACTTTTTCTCATCATTTAAAAAGTTTGTCATCTAATGCTGCTATGCTCATGACAAATATTCAACAACTGTGGATATCACCATGTGAGCAAAATTTAACTCTATATTTGTACTGAAGCAATATTTAATTTATTTTGCCCAAACTTGTTTGCTATAAAAACTGCAGAAACACTGGACTTTTCTCGCGTTCCTTACAACCCCACCTTAAAATGGGTGAATAAAATATGACCACTGCCTTTCAAAGTAAACGGACTGTACGTAGAAAAAAAAATCCTCTTCCTGCCAAAAAATTGAAAACAATTTCCTGGTGTGGTAATCCTTCTTCATCCCTACTCGCTCTAGTTTTAAATAATTAAGTCAATTCGGTGGAGCTGATCGATCCCATTTCTATTATCTCTTGGGAAAGAAGCGGACCATAAGTGACGCCACTCTAATAAGATTAAAGTCCTCTCCGGGGACTTAACGATACATAACTTAAACCGTCTATTCGCTTCAAAAGCAGGCTTTCCTCTGAAACAGAAGAAATTACGGAGTTTTTAAGGTAAAAAAACAAATACTTTTTTTTCATATACAAATATTTCTCGCTTCTCTTATTGACTCAATAGCTTTCTAATCATTTAATATTAATCTATAATCTATACTTGGAATAGTAATGTAACAATAGAAGTCAATTATTTTATGTGTAAAACTCCTTGATTTAATTTTTAAATCTTCACGTCCTACTACCCGTTCAGGCTATACACATATATGGTAATTGCTCTAATGAGGTAGGGATGAGTAAGGAAGCATTTTAGTATATTCCATTCACCGTAGGAATTGACTTCTGAAAGCCCTTTTTCCCTACCATAAATCTACTATATAGTAGGATATTGGTAGGAAAAAAAGACTTTTCAGAGAGTAATTCCTACCGTGAATGGAGTTTAGTCATCTATTCGCATTTGTATGGAAGGAGAGTGGGAACATATTTTGGAAAAACTACTTTCAGTAGACTTGATTGGTTTTAGAAACCCCACTTATAATAAAATATGTCCAATAAAGATAATCAGGCATGTACAGTACATGCCCTACAGTAGTTCGAGTTAACAATATGAAGATGGGGAGACCGACGTCAGTTAAAAAGCGATTGCAAAGTAAAGTTATTTAAAATAAATTTTGTCGTTCTGACTTTAGCTTGAACTACTCCAATAATGTTAGTCATTAATTTTTAAACGTAATTATTAAAAACAAAATATTATTATAAAAATAATGTTATCCAAAATGTGCCGCCCCCTAAAGCAGCCGCCCCTAGGCCCGTGCCTAGTGGGTCTCTAGTGTAAATCCGCTTATGGCTAAGATAGTTTTGTTCGGTTCATCGATTGTTGTCTTCAACAACTCACAAGCTGCACATAGTTACAAGCCAAGATGATTTCTAACCGTTGACTTTAAATAAAGTTAATGGAGGTATGAGATGGAATGAAATGGCAATGCCATGGCTGGCAAAATATTATTTACTTCAAAAAATTACTCTACTTTACGATTCTTTAAATTATAAGTTGATTTTGTTATGTCGGTCTCTCTATAATGAATTGAGTTGGTGGCGAGCCATAGTTTTGTCAGCCCTGCCTTAAGCTATTTGCTACTGAAGCGGGTAAAACATAAATAATTGTGTTTATATTTCCTCCATAAATTAAGAAGAACATAAACATAAAACTAGATAAAGTTGCAACTTGGTTTTTAAAGTATTTCTGGCTATTAATATAGACTTCCAATTTCTTTCCACGTAAACGTGGATAGGGGTACTGTAATTTAGTTCCACTTTCCTCATTCCTAACACATTATCGTAACTTACATATCTGCGTACAACCAGGTAGTTAGACGTGGAAGAATACATAAAAAAAAAACCTATACGAGCGCACTCATGCGAATCGTAATATATAAACTATCAGTCTCTAGCTTTACTTTTGACTTTGTATTTATTTATGTTATATTACGTACAAACTTAGTAAAAAAATCGTCGATTTTTTACTCTGATTGCCAATGTAAATCAGTCAATATTTCATCTGACTTTACATTTGAAATATCATAAAAATAAATGCATTCAATGCAATAGATTATATAGGAAAATTTACCCTTATTAATTTATAATCGATTATTGTTTATGATTTATTTGACATTTTCTTATCATCGCATCTCACTACCTGTTCGGGTTATACGCTTATGTAATAACTACTCTAAAGGTTTTATGAAGAGGAGTGCTATATTTATAGGAAATGAACCTACATTTTCGTGGAGGGAGACCGATAAACTATTTTGGAAAACTACCCTTAGTACACCCGAATTTTAACTTCGATCTTGAACTAATATAAACTGTTTATTCTGAAAATGAGTATTTTGATACATTTTATACAAATATTTATATAGCTTATAGATTTTTATGGCATTTCACTATCCATTCCGGATCTACGCTTATATACGTGTAGCGATGATGATATAGGTATAAATAAGGTGTATTTTAAAGTAAATTTACCCGCATTTGTATAAAGGAAGAGTGAGAAACTATCTAGTAAAAACACTCTTAATACACGAAATAGGGATTTGAACGCCAACACCTCATCAATCTCAAACTATTATAGATTAAATGAGTTTGGAACAAAGACCATATATCCACCGACAAGGGCTATAGTTTTAAGTGAGTACATTGCATTAACAATTAGGTGACAGTGAATTTAATAAGATAAAAAATAAGAATAATTATTAAATTCATAAAAATAAGTTTACATTCAACAAAAATATCACAATTTTTTAAAGATTTGAATTAAATATATTTCTCTAGAGATCAAGTCAGAATTCCTCGCGTTTGTGGCCATACAGAAAAGGGTGTCACTCTCATAGTTTATGGTTTGCCAATGACGGGTGGATCAGGGCTTGACTACCAGCCGTCGTTTTCAAATATTTTCCCCCTAGATTGTTTAATACTCTCCTCCACTAAACTGCGAGTACATTTAATTCTATACTACCCTCCTCATCCCTACACCATTAGTGTAAATATTCAGATAGTCCAGCCTGGTACTTAGACGTGGAGTCGTGGAGGTTTAAGATAATTTTAGCCAGATAAGTTATCGTTAAGAATCCAAATATTTTTACAGTTGATTTATATGCGCATAGGATGTTTGGAGCAATCTGGGATTATCATAACTAAAATATACATGTCATTTTGACAAGGTTGGTCATAGGACATTTGGCTTTGTTGTGTAGATTCTATCTTGCTTGTTTGTAACTTCCGACTCGCGTTTCTATAATCAGTGTTTGTTCAATCGCCTGATATGTTAGATTGGATTTTCCATACTTAAAGAGAATCACCTGACGGCTAGGCTAGATTATGATAGGCTAGATAGGTTAGGGCATTTTAGGTTAAATAGGATAGTTTATGATATATTAGATCTGTAAAACAATTTAAAGAGGAATGTGTAACTAAGAAAGGATGCCAAAGCAAACCAGCTTTCTCCAGCATTGCTAAGTGGCTATTATATAGTCGATTTGAGACTGCTTGGATTTTAGGTGTTGTTAACTAGTATGTTTAACACCATGACTGTTAACGGCTTGGTTTAAAGGCTGAGAAAGGTAGTTTAGATGACGTGCACTCACATTAGTGAGTAGAGGGGATGATAAAATCACAGCAATAAGTCAAAATGTGTAAGACCATACCAATAGCACCCAGAATATATATTTGAGCTTCGACCTACCCAAAACCAACGATAAATTAAAAAAAACACACGATGTCTTAGGCCGTGTGCCTAGTAGTGTGAGTAGTTACAATTCGTGGCGATGAAAATATTTAATATTTGTTCACTAGGTCATACTATTTTCCAATAAATAAATATTTCAGTGCTGTCTTAGGTTAGGAGCCCGTCTCTCAGTAGATTAGCCGCTAAATAAGTTACAAAATTAAGCTAAAACCAGAAAACATATTTAGACGAGGTTTTTTGCATTTTAAATTTTACAACAGTAACGTTGGGGAAAGTTAAATAGTTTAATTTTTTATAACTAATTTTCAATTTTAATATAATTTTTAGAGTATGATAAAACAGTTTTACTGGTCTCAAATCCACTGGGTTTATTAAAAGTAGAATACAAAAAAAGGCACCAGGTTGGTTTAAGATATATTACTTTTTAAAGTTATGATAAATACTTGTTATCACTGAAGTGATACGGGCTATTAAGATTGTGCTGTTTTGTGCAGATATAATTTGTTTTGTTTGAAAAGAGCACGCTAAATACCCCAACTATAAGAAATTAGAAATTATAACATATCCTTAACTATAAATTATTTGTTATTTATAACAATAATGTAGTTTAGAATTTTAAATAATATTTTGTAAAGATTTAAGGCAAATCTAAACTATTTTATCCTTTCTTTTTCTAATGTTAATTCCTTTGAATCACCCAGGAACTTTTTTCATACTATTAAAAGAAAAAGAAACAAAGTCACGTAACAAAAAAAAATACAGTGTTTACTATTAGCAGGGTGTTAAAACGGTCCCGTTCCGATTTCCATACAAATGAGATTGTAAGAAAAGGAAAGTTGGTTTGTAGACAAAGAACTAATCACAAGAGAATATTTTGATATTAAAAGCTTTCCCTCGTTACGGAAATACTTATCTGGTTTATAAAGAGTTGTTTTATTTTAAATTGCCATAATAGCGTGAGAAAACCTTCGTAAACAGCCATTAACATAAATAAAGGCCATTGAGAAAATATATATATATATATACGTCTGATACTAAATCATTATAGAATAATTGATGTGACACACAGGTTTAATTTAAACAACATCCTAATATATCGAGTCTCTAATTCCTTATCTGTCATAAATGCGTATTACTACTGATCTAAAAGGTAATATTGTTTGTAATAGAACTCAAGTTTTAGTAAAGTTGAATTCTATTACAAATAATCTTAATCGTTCCTTATTAACCTATTAAAATGTTATTTCTAAGAGGTAATAGCATCATTTCCTGGTCAAGCTAAACAAGTTTTATTTCCATAGTTTCCTCTCTCACTCCCCCACAAAAGCTTTACATTCATCTTATAATAGGTTAGAAAAAGTGACTGGCACTGCCCATAATTTTAAATAATAATTTGGTGTAATTATTAGAGGGTATTTATGGTGCATTTTCTGAATAAATCGTTTATATTAACTCATGAATAACAAACTAGATGCACTCTAGAACAACCCACTTCGGTGGCAGCATTGTCTAACGCGCTACTCTCACAGTAGGTTAAACTGCTGATCGTGGGAAGATCCAGGATCGAATCTTGGTCGGGTGTACTGAGGGTTATTTCCCAAAATGGTTTTACACCTTCCCTCCATGCAAATGCTGATACACTTTTTATTAATATAAATTGTCTAATCTATAAGACCATTAGAGTAATTAGTACATAAGCGCATAGCCCGAATGGGTAGTAAGACGTGGTGCAAAAAATATATAAAAGTTTATAGGCTACTTAAAGTCAACTCATAACTGAAAAAAGAAAAAAAAAGATTATATTTCACCAAAGATTTGATTTTTTACGTTTCGCCAGGATTCAAACCTGGGAGTCCTAGCTTACTTAAAAGACACTCTGCTGACATAGATAAAGGTTTTGGACACAATAATAGTAATTATAAATATATATATATAAATAAATATATATATAAATAAATAAATATATATATATATATATATATATCTGCACCTAGCTATTACCTGTTCATGTTTTCGTATATGTAGCCTACACATTATGCCAGTGAGTTAGCTATGAGGAAGATTGAATTAAGAGGAAGTTTACCTGCATTTGCGTGAAGGGAGATTAGAAAAACATTAATGAAAACCAGCCTCAGTACACCCAACCGGGATTAGAAACCCAATCTCCCCGTACCGGCAGCTTAGTCTATAGCAAGAATGACGTCTCATACCATGGGGCCACTGAAGTAGGTAATATCAATATTAGTTTAGTAATAAATATGAAGTAAGCTACTGGATATATTAATTTAAAAATAAACAGATACCAAAGCCCACACTGGTGGTCACAATGTCTGGGACGTTTGCCTAATAAAATAAACTGCATCGGAGGAAATGAAGAGGCTACTTTTCAAATATCGGTAGGTTATACAAGGGGTGGTTTTCCACATGTGATTTTTCACTGTGGTTTTCTATCAGGTTTTTACACTATTACGGGTACAAATAATATAAGCTGAATTTTTCATTCTTTTCCCTTAAAATAAACAATTAATAGTAGATTATTGATGTTAAACGTATTTTTTTTTTAAATATCCAAACCAGAACCTTTCGGTATTTCCTCTAGGGTAGTATTTTGGTGTCAAGGACCATATATGACATTTAAAAAATATATTTAAACTACTATCATATATTCATACGTCCATTAATGCAATATTCATCTATCACTTATGATATTTAATATAAATACCAATAAAATAACACTAATAATTTAGTAAAATGGTATCGATAGAGACCGAAATAATGTTTGTATTTTTTATATTCTACTATGTCAGAAGCACAATTTTGCAAAGAGTCATGACGGCTCTGTATTAAAGCTTTAATGCTCAAATCCAGTTTCAGAATTGTAATTTTTGAACCGATTCAGTGGTCACATGATCTAACGCGCTATTCTCATATTGGACTGGTGGAAAGGAAAATCAGGACACGAAACCCGATCGGTGGTGTTGAGTTTTTCTAGATAGTCTACCACGCAAGCGTGGACACATTTATTTTTAAATCATACCTTCCTCATACCTACTCTATTAGCGTAATTAACTTATGCTTAACCCATTTCGGTGGGTACGTGGTCTAACGCGCTACTATCGTGTAGGATTAAACTCCCAATGAAGATGATATAAGGGTTCAATCCCGGTCGGGTACATTGAGGGTTTTCCCCCCTAAATTGTTTTCCACTCTCCATCCAGGCAAATGGGGTGCACTTCCTATTATTTAAAACTTCCTAATTCTCAACCCATTATTGTAATTAGTACATAGGCGTTTAACCCGAACGGGTAGTAAGACACAGCGCTATAAAAAAGTATGCATATAAACTGAACAAAGAAGGGTGGAGCTGAAAGGGGAGGGGTTGGAAAATCCAAAGTCATATTTAATGTTAATATGAAAGTGCGGTGGACCTCACTCCAACTTGATTTTAAACTGATTACTTTACTGTTAACAAAACCAACTCTTCTGATTAAAAACGCCAACTCAGAAGAGCTTGTTAGTAGTTCCACTATAAAAAATATAAAATAAACAGCACCTTAATGTGATCCCCTTTAAAGTAGACTATAAGGCTATTTATGGCGTCTATTTATACCAAGCAACACTTCAAAGCTTTAATAAATGTCACCATTTTTTCTTCCCCTTTGCTTCGGATAATGATAATTAGGGGTGGTGTCCTAATAAATTAGACGACTCTATAAATATTGATGATGACATTTTCTGAAAGCAAAATATTGTGCGGCTGTCGCATCGTCGGATGTGTTGTGTGCTGCACTATGAATTCTAGGCCCCATATTTGTGGATTATTACTTTTTATTTATTTATTTTTATCAGCTCATTCTTCTACCTGTTAAGGCTATATGCATATATGTTACATGCTCTTATAGGGTAGGAATGATTTAGGAACAATTTTAGAGGTAAGAATTTGAGTGGAAGGAGAGTGAGAATCCAGTTAGGAAGAAACCCCCTTAGTAGATCCGAACCAACCGGGATTCGAACACTAATCTCTCCAACCACCAACATTGATTGAAAGTCACAGAAATTTGGTATTCTAGAAATATGTCTTATCCAATTCATCAATAAATGAAGTTCGTCTAAAAAGTTATGAAACGCTTCCAATATTACTCCCTTTTGGATTACGTTACTGTATAACTTATATTCAGATATTTGACTAAACGGTCTAAAAAAATTTTATAGTGCTGCTTCTTACTACTTATTCAGGTTATACGCTTATGTATAAATTACACTAATGGGTTAATGATTAGAAAGGCTTAAATTAGAAGAAGTGCACATGCATTTGTGTGGAGAGAGAGTTGAAAACCATCTAGGAAAATACTTTAGTGCATTCGACTGTGATCGAAACCCTATTTCTCTGTCTTTGGCGGTCTAGTCCAATACGAGATTAGTGCGTGAGAGCACGTAATTACCAAATGGACTCTAAGATTGCACCATTGTGGCAACATGGATACACAATTTTAAAAATAAAGGGCTACTTATTAAAATTGAACTCTAATTTTATGGCCCGATTTGTTTAAATATCAATTCTCTGTGAGGTATTATTCCTCCCCCCCCCCCACCCCATCTAGTGAGAAAAAATACCTTCCAGATAGTTTCTCGTAAGAAAATTAGTCTATGGTTGTGATAGTATAATTTTTGAAATTTGTTTTCTATTTATTATGAATGTTCGAAGCATTTTCTCAATCGGTAGCACATCTACCAAACTATTAAGGGGTTCCAAGTTTTTAGTTTTTTTACGTGCACTGGGTCTTGTCTCGGGTTAGATTCAAGGTACGGCTAAATATTTATTATTGGTGAGCTGTTGGATTAAGGACTGGCTCTGTTCTAGTATTAGAATAGTTTGTAAGTTGCGAGTTAATAAATTATGCATATACTAAATGTTGGGACTATACTAAAATCTTAGAGAATATTCAAATGTAGATTTCATCATTTAATGTATTTATTAATTTTATGATGTTCTATTTATATAATTAATAAACTCATATAACCTCCTTCTGTTTCTAGCTTTGAATCTATTTCCAAAGACTAGTTATTAAAATAATATCCATGACGTCAGTTTGCAAGCGAGCTATATCGGTCCAGTGGCTGCCACCTGTTAACAAAAGTAGTACCAAAATTTGTGGAGAAGGGGTATCATATGGTCAGCATAATGAAACCTTGCGCCATTAATCTCAGATTTCTAAACTATTTATTCAAATCCAGGCTAAGTTGACTCCATTCCAAACCACTGTCTCACAGAAAAATCTGGAAGAGCCGGGGATCAAGCCCAGGACATCTTGATCTGTACCCAGGAATTCTGTCCACCTGACANGTTATATATTTCTTTATTTTATTGATGTATCTTTTGTGTTTCTTCCAATTTGATTTCGTTCATCAGATTCTTTTGACTCTACTTTCTTATTTTTTAAACTAAATTTAATTCTGGTTTCAATTACTGGTTTTTTAAATTATTTTTTATTTTATTTTCTACTTTTTCATCACGTAACTTCTTTTTCCTCATTTATTTATTTCTCACCATTTCTGTCTCTATCTTTTTCCGCCTCATTTCATCTACCAAAAAGTTTTAACACTACCAAACATCACTCCACTAGATTGCTACAGAATTACAGAAACAGTCTTCAGCTTAAGCTCATTACTTTGGGACATCCAAAACGGTTGACCTTGAAAAGAGGGTCAAGTGAGGTCAGTTCTAGCTCAATATTATCCTGAAGTCTGAAGTAGCAAGGAATCCACTCTTAGCATGTGGTGTTTGCGATTATATATATTAAAAATATATTATATTATATTATATATATTATATTAAATTAAACTATATATTATATTAAATTATATCATATATTATATTAAATTATATAATATATTATATTAAATTATATTTATATATATATAAATTAGCAGAGTGCGAAGCTTCAAAATAAACATCAGCTTCGAAGCTTCGCTAATAAAAATATTGACAACTAAATTACTCGATTTAAAATCGCTTACAACCAATCTGAGCTGGTTTGTAGACCATAAATTAATATTTATATTTAAAAAATCAGAATAAATTGAATTGCATATTGTGATAGTAACTTAATATGTCAGAGTAACATGAAATTTTGGAAACAATGGTGCAAACATTTTTCAAGTAATTTTAGTGCATAAAGTAATTTAAATAACACCCGCCTCGGTGGCGTAGTTGGCTAACGCGCTAGTCGTATTGAGCTCGACTGCCAAGGACGGGGAGAACGAGGTTCGAATCTCGGCCGGGTGAACTGGGGATGGTTTTTCCTGAATGGTTTTCCACTCTCCCTCCAGCAAATGCAGGTCCACTTCCTCTAATTCAACCCTCCCAATTCCTAATCAATTAGCGTAATTAGTACTTAAAGCGTATAACTAGAATGGGTAGTTAGGCGCGGTGCTAAATAATAATAATTTAAATAACCATGATATAATATTTTTTCAAGCATAAAACCACTAAAAGAAAATATTCGAACTTCGATTCGGCTTCGAGAATATTTTATATATTTGATTTGAGTTCACTTTGAATTGAAAAAGTGGACTATGCACACCCCTATCTATCTATCTATCTATCTATATATATATATCTCTATACATATATATCTATACATATATAATTATTATTAGCACCGCGTCTTACTACCCGTTCGGGTTATACGCACTTACGCTAATGTGTAATGGTAGGGTGATTAGTGAGATGAAATGAAGGACCTACAGTTTAACGTGGAAGCCGAACCATGGTGGAGGCCTGGCCTTCCCCACATTCACAAGATGTCTTGTCAGAGGTGAAGGAGGGGTTTGGTAATCAGATAAATCTGTGCCGGGACCAAATATCTATAAAAACAATAATAAATATATAAATATGTATAAATAGGCGTGTGCAAGTCCACTTTTTCAATATATAAAAACATAAGTATAAAATGAAATTATATCCATCTCCATCGCATTGCAGTACCCGTTCAGGCTATAAGCATATATTAATTACTGTAGTGGGATTGAGATGAGGACTGTTTACTTTTAAATGAAATTTGTCCATATTTGGTTCTTCCCATCACTGAAAAATCGTACTAGATTGAATCTTACTCGCTTTTGTCCATGTGCCCACGGGTACAAGTAATAGTAATTTATAGAAATGTAAAAAATAATAATAATAATAATCTTAGGGAGCTCTTCATCAGATAAGTTTCATTTTCACATTTAATTTTATTTGAAAATTAATCTTAACCCTAGTTTTTTAATTGACAAATCACATCAGTACAATATTAAATTTAAAAAGTGACGTTGGAATATATTAACCAATTCTTTTATTTGATAAAATATTAAAATGAAATTATTAACCTAATACTAAGATAAAATATCTAAGCAAACATGAGTTTAAGTGATTTCTTTGAAGTTAGCTTTTTTTAATTTTAATTTTAGGTAAAAGTATTTTAAATATTAATAAACATCCCATTTTCCCCTTATTTTATTAAAAATAGCAAACTACATTAATACATATTGAAAATGGCACGTCAGCGATGATACGGGTTATGTCAAAAGTATGTCATTAAATTATTCCCAGATATTTTACTTCCTTCGAGAGGAAATACCATCTCGGCTATCTCCCCATATCAAGGATTTATATAAATACACCCAACAGCGAGCATGGCGACCCAACATTTCTCAATATACTGATAAGCAAAGCTTTCCTAAATCACCTCTCACCAAGGCGAATAACACGTTCGATTTTTATTCACTCCGTGTTCTGTTCATTTTTTAAATCTTATTTCTCTAGCCCTTCTCTCCTTTTGCTCTCCTCACACCCACGCCTTCTTCCTTCTCAACTCTTTTTGTGTCAAGCGTCGTGAGGCCGGTATGGGGTGTCACGTGGGTGGAGGGTATTTCCTTATTTACCAACTCAGCCCATTCACGCTCTCGACGAACTGTGGTACTGAAGCTGTCAACAGCTTTCAGTGAAATCTATTCAATAAGACCACACACCCTCTTCAGTGATCGGATGGTCTAAGGCGTCACTCTCGTTATAGACTTCACTGGCGATGACGGGTAGCTCATAGTTTGAATCATGGTCGTGTGAACTAAATATGTCTTTTCCTAAAGGTTTTCTAATCTTCCTCTATACAAGTTCGGATACATTTCTTCTAGATGATACCATCCTCATCCTTACTTCATTAACATAATTAATATAAAAGTGTGTATCCTTAGGTGGTTTGTAAAGGGTGAATGGAAGTTATATCTCGGGTGAGAAAATCAAGACCACACACCCTCTTCAGTGAGAATACGTGATAAGGCATCAATATAGTCTGGTATAGTTTTACCGGCGACGGTGAGGTCGATACTTTGAATCTCAGCCGGTTGTATTGAAGGTAGCCCCCATTCCTTTACCCATAAATTGTTTACTACTATCGCAAATGCCAATGCATTTTTATAGCACTCATCTCACCGTATATGTGAAAATATGTGGTTATCCCGAACGGGTACTGAGGAGTAACAAATGATCTCAACCTTTGGAATTATCATTCTTATGTCATGCTCTTTATTGTTTAGATACGTTGGTTACATTTTCAGTGGGGCTTATTATTTGTACTTTCTCTCGACACCTCCGAGATAAATTATTGTGGTCCTCAAAAATTTTTTAACTAAAGAGTTTGATAAAATTCGAAGTTTCATGACCCCCTGTTACAAAAAAAATTGTTTTCACAATTATGTCTGTCTCTGCCTTGAGCTAGAGACAAAACTATTTTACCGATTGGGCTAATACTTGGTATCTAAGGTGTTAATAAAGTCCCCCCGAGGGGATTTTGGGATTAGATGTTTAACCCTAAATTCAAGGGTAGTTTGCTAAGGAGCAATAAGAAAAAAAATATATCGATTTTCTCAAAATTAACTCTAACGATTTTGATTAAATTTTATATCTAGACACTGTTTGTTATTATAAATAAAATGGAAACTCTCATTTTCTTATGAAAATGATTGAGGGAACTTTAAGTGAGGAAAATATTTCAATGCTCATCATTTCTCCGCAATTATTTGAGATAATATGAAATATCAAATCATTGTAAATTTATAGTATTATTAAAAATATACATCTTTTATATGAAATATAGTTTTATAAAACCAATAGTTTATGAGCTACAAGCAATCATAAATGCTGTATGGGAATTGGAAAATCCGGCTGATTGCAAAAGCCGCCGTCGATTTACAATGATCCAGGCTAATTGTAAACAATATTTTATTTGCTTATCAGCCTGATAGTATTTAGGCTTATTGTAATTAGCCCAGATATATCAAGGCCATTAAGGAAATTCACCTCAATCAGTCTAGTTAATTCCAGGCTTATTGCAATAATTTCAAGACAGTGAAGGCTTATTAACATGTTTACAGAAGTGGTTCCCAAACGGTGGTACGTACAAATATTCATGATGGTATTCCATGAGAGGCCAAACAAAACAAGCAAATTAAAGTCGTAAAAAAATTGCCTTATAAGCTCTAGTAAATATATTACTACCCTGTCTAACCTAAATGAAAACATATCCAAACAGGGGTTGTAAGGGTGGACGCACTGATTCAAGCTCTGACAGATGGTTTTTGTCTTCTTTTTTCTGGTCTTCGTGTTCTTTTTGACGCTCCTTTGTCATATTTTCTTCTCTTTTGCAAGTGTCACAAAAAAATGTCAACTAGTCTCTTCTGAGCTCCCAGCAATGCTCTGAACCCAACTCATGTGAGCTACTGTAATGCATTAAAGCACACAATTTTTAGTGATTCATTCAGACTACGTGAACAAACAGAACACGTCTCGTCCTCAAAATTCGCCTCTTGATTTTAATCTCTTGACCTTGTGATTTCTCCTTCTAAATAACGTTTTCTAAATCGTTCCAATTCTTCTTCGATATCAAATGTTGGTAAAATTGCAGGCGGAATATTCGTTGAGACTAGTCCTAATTTCAGTTCAGTTCCCAATAGTGCTGTGTATGGACTTTTGCCTATGATTCGATGCTTTGAAAAGTTCTACCACTGAACAAAATGGCAAACTATTTCCCAGCCTGTACTTCCATTGTCACCCATCCAGGCGCGTAGCATGTTTTCAACATTTTTACCACAGCGCTCCACGCTTCCCTGTCACTCTGAATTTCAGGGTCTTCAATGCACTATTTTACATTCAGGCCATATATTTAAAATTTGCTGGATGATATCAGCTGTGAACTCACGTCCATTGTCACTTTGCAAAATATTAGGTGCTGCAAAGTCTAAAAAATTCTTCAACAATTCCAATTCAACCTTAGCAGCACGTTTTGTTTTCAAAGGGCGAATAACACAAAATGTTGTTGCATGCTCTTGGTAGTTCATTAACTATTTGTAATCTGTGCATGAATTCGATTGAAAATCTATCAAATCAACTTGTCCACGAACATTAAAATCCTTTGTACTGATTGGTTGTACGACGATGTATCGATGTGGCTGAGACTTATTTGAATTGCACATACTACAAAGCAACCAAAAAAGTCTCGATAGCTGATCTTGAAATAAAAAAAATATATTTTTCAGTGTTAATAACAATTTATCTTTACATCCTTGGCCTGTGGTGCGTTGATACTGAAGCAATTTATCAAAATATTCCTCAACAGGAAGTATTACCACAACAGGATCATTAGTTTTTCTTTTTTTTAATCAAACATTTTCACGAACCTCCATGGTAGCATATTTCCTAGTCAATCCATACTGCTTGTTAGATATCTTCTTGTTTGGATTTATTTAATCTAAAATTTCACGAACAGTTTCTTCTATAGTTGAAATAGCAAAAGGTTTTTTCTAAACAAGTTGTCACTCTTATTTCTATATTCTTTCTTTTTCTCATTAAGTTTTACATTCAAAATTAGAATTTCATCTTGATAGCTGCTTTCAGTATCATTGACCTGCACGTTTTCATTATAAAAAGTTGGAATCTCAGTATCAATTTCCATTTTACCATTAAAACACCCACACACAATGAAAACAAGAAGAAAATGTAAAATTATTTATACCTGAAAAGTCAAAACAAAAGAGGTAGGCAACGCTTCACGTAGGTTAAAAGACAAGCTTGAACTGAGGTCTGTCTGGTAAAATAAAGGAGGGTACTTTTTTGATTTTGATAATGTTTCAACAGGCAAGTGAGCCCTGTCACCAACTGTTTCAAGATGCTTGCAGCTGAGCAGTCTTATTGCAATAAGACTGGAATCGACTAGGCTGAATGATAAAAAAAAGTAATTTTCTTAATATCCTAAAACTGTATAGGCTCGTTGAAATAAGCCAAAACATTATCAGGCTGAAAAGCAAATATAATATAATTTTCTAATTATCCTGGCTCGTTGTAAAATGAGTGAACCCTTTGCAATAAGCCAGATTTTACAATTAGCCTTCGACATCTATACTTTTTAATTTATTTTCCTACCGTGGTGCGAAAAAAGGCAAGCTATTATTATTATTGTTAGCGCTACGTCTTACTACACGTTCAGGTTGTACGCACTTACACTAATGTGTAATGGTAGGGTGATAGCAAGATGAAATGGAGGACCTACATTTTAACGTGGGATCCGAACCACGGTGGAGGCCTGGAATTCCACACATTCACAAGTTGTGATTAATACACATCTTGTCAGAGGTGAAGGAAGTGTTTGGCAATCAGACAAATTTGTGCCAGGACTAAGGATTGAACCCCAGACTCCCAGCACAGAGGTCTGACACCTTAACCCCTAGACCATCATATCACAAATTGGCAAGCTAGAGTTATTCTGAGTTGATTATTACAAATGCGATCACACACGTTGATAGTTTGGCTCGTAATTGCTGCGCATAACCTTTTTCCACCCATCCAAGCTATTAACGTATTTAAACAATCGGGGTGAGGATAATAAGTTAGTAATTTAAATTAAATACAGCCGAATTTATGTTTAGAGAGAATGGAAAATAATGTAGAAAAAAAACACCCATGGTACACCCAACCTGGATTTAATCTCGATCTCATCTAGCACTCAATCCGTATGAATACTGATGAAGTTCTATAGATTGCGTTCAAATCACGAGAAAAAAAACCAAAAAACATGCTAATATTAGCAGTCTGTATTATTAGATTAGTCATTTGCGCACCTGCCTATTGAGTTAAGGGTATCAGGTTTGATCTCTGATATGGTATAAAATACATCGATTTTAATCTTGATTACTTGATTTCCAAGCGACTGAATGTTTTGGTAGGTCCATAGTTAAACTATCTTATAAATTGTGGTTTTATTTAATGAGTTGAATCAGAAAGTGCTAGTCAAATATCCTAATTAAACATTAATATCACACAATAGTTTTAAGATGATCAAATTAAAATAACCACGTATATGAAAAAACTACCCAGGCTAAAATATTCATGCTAATAGTATAATAAAAGAATCGTTTTGAGACTAAAAACTATTGAGGTCAACTTTCTCGTCCAAGTCTCCTGACTTTTAGTAAAGTCCAGCGTAAGATAAGACGTTTTATGATTTTGGTGCATATCAACAGCAAAATGTCTTCATTTTAGAGGCCTCAATTTATTTTTATAACATCAGAAACCTTGCCTTAATAGATTTTACAGCCGCTTCAGTGGCCAAATAGTATAAGGCGTCACACTCGTGTTGGACTAGCTTGCTGAAAACGGGGATATCACTGTTCGAACCTGGGTCGGGTGTACTGAGGATGGTTTTCCCTAAATTGTTCCCCCCTCAGCTTCTAGGCAAATGCAAATAGATTGCACCTAAAATGCTTCCTTTGTCATACATATTCCATTAGCGTATTTATCAAAAAATTAAATAACCTGAACAGTTATGAAGAATGGTGATTAAAAAAAACCCTTCATACATTCACCGACTAACATAAATCTACTTTATTTATCTATTCAAGATATTTAATTTGTAATATCCGATTCAAATTATTATATCAGCTCACGATAACTTCTATGAGCGAGAGCGAAAGGGCCCACCAATATTGCCGAGAAAGGTATTTTCACATAGGCCTACCTCCCATGGATTCTTTATACACCACTATCGACATGAGACCAACGGCTTGACTTACACTCCAAATGAAGTTTTGTTATGGATTTTGATTGCTCAAGAAAAGTTAGTTGACCCAAGCTATGTTTGAACCCACTAAAATCGGATCCTGAGGTGAGAACCTTACCCCAAGACTACCGAGGTCAACAACTCAAATAACAATAATATAGATTTCGCTTACTTTATTGAAAACGTGTAAACCTAGCTATAATAGCTCTCGAAGTAAATTCTTTTATTTAAAAAATTCTTTGGCAGAAGTCGAAAAAATTATGTCAAAAGGAATAGGCGTTAAAAAATGTATCCATTTCCTTAAATAGTTTTAAAATTTTAAATGTTTGCGTGCATCCTCGGTGCATAAACTTTACATTTATGGAAACATTGTCGAAAGGAATCGCTTGATTTTTGAAATTTATGGCACGTGCATGCGGTCCCTATATATTTTGAACCAATGAAACGATTACTGTAACAACTAGTTTCATACTTTATCTCCTTGAAGATTTCTGTGTTTTATATTATTTTATTTTGGTGCCAGGATTTCTCTTTTATTCCTTAAAAATAATATAATACTTTCGGTCGTACAGCTTGCTGAACTTGAATACACATTTATATTAGTTCAGGTACTTTTACTAATACTGACCCACTTAAAAAAATTAACATCAGAATAAAAAATATTTTAGTTCTCATACTGTGTGTCAGTAAGACCATCTAGACTATTTGGATATATTCACCTATTGTGTAGGGATGAGGAAGATAAAAGTTTCAGCCTACATTTTCTAGAAAAGAGAGTGGTGGAGTTAAACATATTTTGAAAAATTAAAAATTCACATTAAAAAATAGTTCCAAATATAGTACTAAATAACATGGAGCGTTGCTATTGTGTGGCCTATAGCAATGGTCTCTTCTTCCCTTCCGAAAGTATAGGGTTTGAAACTTGGTTAGGAATGCCCCGTTATAAAGATAAAAGCCCTAATCACTAAGCATACAGCCTGAACGTCACTTTCATCTAGTCTGATTCTGCCAGTGACAGGAGGTTCGAATAGTCGCTTAGTGTACTGAGGATATATTTTTTCTAAATAAATTCCCATTTTTTTAATTCGCGAACGCAGATACATATACTCTAAGCCTTTCATATTTAGTCTTTATCCATTAGTATACATAAAAGTGCAGATATCCATAGCTCATAATATGACACGAAAAAACAACCACCTAAGAGTAATACTTTCTTAATTTAGGGTGTTTAAGGTGGGATGGAATGGGGTGGGAAAAATACAGTATTTATGCAGTTTTTATGTAAAAACATTTTTTTGGCAAAGATAAATATTACTATTGCTCCAGTACAAATATTGAATTTAATTTTATTCACACGGTGACCTTAAAATTTCTTAAATATCCATCAAGGGTGTTCTGGTATTTAATGACAACTTTTTCTCTTCATTTGTTACTATTATTATTATTATTATTATTATTGGCACCATGTCTTACTACCCGTTCGGGTTATACGTACTTACGCTAATGTATAATGGTAGGGTGATTGGGAAATGAAATGAGGGACCTACATTTTAACGTGAAATCCGAACCACGGTGGAGAATTGGCATTCCTCACATTCAAAACTTGTGATTAATACACGTCTTGTCAGAGGTGAAGGAAGTGTTTGGCAATAAAATAAATCCATGCCAGGATCAAGGATTGAAACCCGGACACCATCACAGAAGTCTGAAACCTTACCCCTAGACCAACAGGTCATCCATGTCTCCACTTAAAAAGTTTGTCAAAAAATGCTGCCATGCTCATGACAGATATTCAGTAACTGTTGATATCAACATGTGAAGGAAATTAAACTCTTTGTTTGTACTGGAGCAATATTTTAATTATTTTGGCAAAAACAAATGTTTTGCCATAAATCTACATAAACACAGGTTTTTCCTCGTGTCCCTTTCCATTCCACCCTAATTTGCACTTTCTGAACCAGTCAATTAAATCAGTGCACGACTTACAAACTAGTTTATATTATAACAGACACCACCTCATGTCTTCTCTATGTTAGTTCAGAACTGTTAACGGGGAAGGCTCAATTTCATCAACTAAATATCTTGAAGCACTGATGAGAATCGAACCTGATTTCCTTGACTCATTCGTGTGAATACCATTATACATATATACCTGGGCGGATAGAAATACGCGGGGGTGGGAGGGATAGGACACGCTCGTGCGTGCGCGTGCGGGCACACACAAAGCCTTTTCAGTTAAAAAAACTTGGTGTTGGCCAACATAATTCTGGTTTCGGTACATCCCCTTGAAAGTGTAGGACCCCGTTGACATTGCCTGACCACGACACGTCACCAACATCACTCCGATAAATTCGAGTTGAAAAGCACGTACACTACACTGACCATACACATAGGGTCGGAGCCGGCTTATAAAATAAAGACGAAAAAAACAATTTTACGACTAACATCTAAGTGAAATAAATTGCGAACTTTTTTTTGTTTGTTTGTGTGGATCTTCTTTATTTGGTTTTTATTCATCCCTTTTCTTGAGTCCTCTTTCTCTTCGGCTTCAACAACAAGCTAGGATACTATGGTTAGACACTGGTTAGATTGTGTTTTGTAAGAGAAAAAAAATACGGTTGAGGGGTCTTGCCATGGTAGTTACGTGATCTAAACGTCACTATCGTCTGTGGTCTGGTTGGCTGGTGTTGAGCACGGATATATGTTAAATCTTTTCATTATCAGTTTCTAATTTTTCCTCCACGGAAATAAGTATGGTACGTATGTCTAGTTCAATTTGTTTTCGGGTTTGCCAGTGTATAATATATTAAAAATTTTGAGTAAATATCTCCATTTTTAAACAATAGAGCGAGAAAATTTGTGTGGAATTCCGTAACATTTATTTTTGATTGTGACCCTAGACCGTTGCCCTAAAATTAATGGTAGTTACTTTATACTTACTTAATTACTATAGTTTGGATTTATATGTTTTGATACGTTTATGCACAAACTTGTATCTTAACAAGTATACGTGGCTCATTTGTAATGTTATTAAATTTAATAAATCTATATCTTTTATAATCCTCCTGGTCAATGAACGTGGTCCAATCCACTTATGTGCTTATGGAATTATTCGTCTAGTATCCCAATTGTAATGTTCCGATTATTAATAATATAAATAATATAGTAATAACAATACTTTTTCATTTAATTATTTTATTTTCCTTTATTAAAGTGCTATATAACAGTCAAGATATCTAATATTAACTCTAATAATATATTAGAATGTTATCAATTTTCCTTGTGGAAAAGTATGTTTGTATTTTATAAACTGTAATTCTTAATGTATTTAAAAAAATTCTCATTGATAATTATTTTTTAAACTACTATTATAATTTAACAATGGTTTGATGGAACTTCGACACAAAAGAGTCCATTAATTTTCAAAAATACGAGAACATAATATCGCATAGAATCTTTCTCGAAACAGGAGATTTTAAGCCCATGAAACTTATAGCTAATGACACATCCCTTTATATAAACAAAGGAAAGCTAAGAAGAATGGGAAGCCATGGGTAATGAGAGGCCGAGTAAGAAAAATAAGAAAGTAGACGGATGGAAAAGGGGGATGGGTATAAGATGAAAACCACAAATGCTCTTACACTTGGTAAAATTATTCTTAATCATCCATATTTTACAGATATCAGGGTATTAAGGGACATTTAGGGAAAACTAAACTCTCCTCCAAATTATTTTCCACTGCGTCTTGCTACCCGTTCGAGTTTTACGAAACATATTCCCCCCCTCCCCCACCCATTAATTTGAGTTATTTAACGTGCACTTTTTGAACCGACTAATTATATCAGAATACGATAATTTTTACTGTCGAGAGCGAAAGTTCTTACTAATTTTGTCGGGAAAGGTATCTCCACATATTTTCCAGGGTTCTTTAACATGCCACAATTGACAGGGGATTGCAGCCTTACTTCCCCACCAAAGGAAGTTATGCTACGGATTTTTATCGCTCAAGAAAAATCCGTTGACGTCAGCTGTATTTGTACTAAAGATCATCAGTTCCTGAGGCGAACACTTTACCTCAAGGCCACCGAGATAGACTCGCATATATATTAATTACGCTAATTTGCTAAATATAATGAAGATTGTATTTACAAACATTTCCCCCGTATTTGCGTGAAGCAGAGGAATATGAAATTATTTAGGTAAGACCACCATTTCTACACTATTCTATAATTAAAACCCGAACCTACTGGTTTTCATTAAACCAGGCTGATAGAATTATCCCTTTAGACGATGTGTCTATCAGTTAATTCAAAATAAAATAAACTTGTGCTCTCAAATTAGATTTTTAAAGGGTTTAAAACTAAATCATCTTTGATTTAAAGATGTTTACCAAATCTAAAAATTATTAATCTCATGAAAGAACCCGATATTATATTTTAAGGGAGTTATTTAAAACAACTGGACAAATTCACTTCACTTATCTTGAAAAGTAGCAAGCACACCTTGCATGTTACAACTATGGTATAGCTTATAAGATAGGGCCATAATGCAATCGTTCAATATGGTTATATTTCAGTATATTAAATTAAATACTTGTTAAAACACTAAAAATGAATGTGTCAAAAGCAAATTATTTAAATAATTCCTCACTTTATCATCTCTATAGTTTAATTTTCATAGGAAGTTAGCTTTAATTGGCTAGATCTTCTTTCAAAAAACTATTAATCAAATACTACTATATGTAAATATCATTTTGATATATATTATCAATACCTATATGGTGGTGGGGCTAATGCTCTAGATCTTGATCATTCGACCTTATATTATTACCCCTGCTCTCCTGGCTTATGGAGGAATTCATTTCTTAGGTGGGGACACCATTAATTTCACTACCCCCAGATTGTAGGATGATACGTGAGAATGATGACGGTAGAAAACAGAGGGGACCTACAGTTTAACCTGGGCTCCAAACCACGGTGGGGGCTTGGCATGCCACACATTCACAAAACGTGAAAGCACACACTTTGCCAGAGGTGAAGGGATGGTTTGATAATCAGATATATCTCTGCCAGGAATGGGATTTGAGCCCCAGATCCCTAACAATAAGTTTGACACCTTACCCCTAGATGGCCAGGTATCCTCAATACCTATATAATAATACAGTAAAGTGTTATCAATGTTGACAGTTAACAAATTTGATTTTATTTTTCAAAATTATCTTCCTACCAGAATCTTACTGTGAATGCAGGCCATGTAAATGTGTTTAAAATTAAATGGCACATGTTCATGTAATGGCTACAGTCGTATTGCACCTTTAAGGTATGAAGTAAGTTCAATTTGTATCTAAACGAAGTTTACATATTTAATGTTGTAATCTCGTTGGTTCGTCGTTACAATTTTCATGGTAATGTGGGAGCGTTGGAGACGTGGGAAAAGTAGTGTTTTTGAAGTTTTTAAAGCAAAATATTTTGTTGGTCAAAATAAAATAATATTTCTCCAGTAGACATATACAGTTTTATTTTGTTAAAATAGTGTAAATTGTTGTTGAATATCTGTCATGAGCAAATTAAGATTTAGCGATAAACTTTTTAATTGACGAAGAAAAGTTGATATTAAATTCCAGAACACCCTTGATATATATTAAAAAACTATTGATATCACCATATTAAGAAACTTAAGCACTGTTCTTGTACTGTAGCAATATTTTATTTATTTAGTAAAAAAAAAGTTTTTCTATAAAAACTGCCAAAAACACCCTTTATCGTGTACCCTACACTCCCACCTTAAACTCCCACAAAAAATAACGACAACTCAAAATTAGTATATTAGAGTATTTCACTTTTTCAAATTAAAGTGTAGATTATCTGGGTCTGGTTGCACCTTTGTGGTTAAATTATAATTTTATGTGATTGTTTGAATTTGCTTGATAAGACATTCTAGTAGTAAATTTTTACTTCAACTTATTTTGATTGTATATATTATATTTACGACCTAGTCAATTTATTTTGCAATCGATTATTTTCATCCTAGTGTTTCCTGAAACATAAATAATGTCGTTGAATGTATCCGAGGAAACATTGGGCTACTTTCTTCGCATATATGTACAAGTTGTATAGAGATATTAAAAAAATATCATATCGGTAATAAAATATTATTACTTCTAAATTTATGGTGTGTTTTAATTGTAGGGTTGCTGCGTTGTGCAATATCAAAACATGAAATATTCAAAAGGTTCCTTTATATTTTTGTAGTAAGAATAACTAATATTACGCCTCCCAATTATACTAACTAATATCTGTAATATAATCTCGGAAGTTGAACTCCAATAATAAACAGTCTCGTAAATCTTTCATTAAATTGTACAAGCGAGAAAGATTAACACTCGATTGGAACACATGTAACAACGTTGTAATTTTGACCATTAAGAAAGGCACCCATGTTCATATTTGAAAGTATAAAGAAAATTAATTAATATATATGATAATATTAAAAATCCTTGGTAAAATTAATTGCCTCGAGCCTGGACCAATATTGTAAAAACACTCGTTTGCTGTCATTATATCAATTTCTGAGATGAATTTAATGTGCGAAAATGATAATTAGATTTTAGCTGGCTATATAATTCTACACTCGAGGAAATTTCTAGTATATCAACCCTCAAAATAATGATTAAATTATTGTAATCTTGTAAGGGAGGAATTCAAAATACCGTATTCAAGGGGCAGCTATTAAAAACTTGAGTTGCGAGGGAAAGCGTATAAAGGCCAGTATTTTTGCAGTTTTCATAGCATTATTTTTACAAAATAAATAGATAATTGCGCCTGAAAATACATTTAGTTTGATTTACCACAGATGGTAGTACTCACAGTTTTTAAATATCTGTAATCGGCAAATTGGTATTTGATAATAAACATTTTATATTAATAGCAAGGGTTATCCTATCATCAATGTCCAGGATTCTAATTACAAGCTTTTAAGAACTGAATTTATAGAAGATAAAAATAAAAACAGCCATCGATTTGTATTGTTAGTGAATCAATTTCTATACTCGTTGAAACTTTCCCGCCGATGAACTACAATCAATGATGTTACAGCCATGGGCGCCCATAATTGGGTGATAGTGGGGGCTCTAGCTCCCTCATCACTCTGCAATATTTACACTTTTTTAATGAAAAAATTAAATTTCATGTTTGGAATTTGGCTACAATTTTCTATCAACAGCTTAGAATCATCAACATCCGAGTTAACAAAGATAAATCTTTTAAAATTTATATTTCTTCCCATTCCCTCTTCAACATGTTTCTTTTCGTTTTGTTATGTTCAATAAACTTGTGAAAAATATAAAGTTACTTTAAAAAGGGTTCAGCTATTAATTTAATTTGTTAATTTTGGAGAAAAAATATTTTTGGAAAATTGGCTCTTGATTTTCATAATTAGCTCAGAATTAAGTTCAAAAGCTCTAAAATTCCCTCCTGCAAGGTTAATTACATAAAATTTTCTCTCGAGTAGGGGCTAATGTGACTCCAATACGCTCCCCATTTAGAAAACACAGCATGGGCGCCCTTGATCATAGCCACACGCACCACGTTGTTTTTGTTTGGAGTGATAAATAATTTTTCCTGGTATATTTAAAATGAACGATGTTTGCCCGACTGAAATGTAGAAAACATTGAAGAGAAGTCATGGGCGACAAGCGGTTTAAGTCACTCCGTATAGCCCCTTACTGATGAATTTTGCAGTTGTGACTAGGCTGCTTTTATCGCACCGTCTAACATACCCCTGTTTGACTTTTGTTTTAGCGACTTTTGTAGCTGGGGTCCAAGTGGGAAAAATATTTCGTCTGGCCTTAGCCTAATGAGTGTCATGTGTGCTGTTTTTACATTTTAATTTATTTGAGGTGTTTAACGTGCACTTTCTAAACCAACTGATTATATCAACAACTGACTTATAAAATATCTTTAATCTAGACCATACATAACATCCAGCGCTCAGACTTTAATTCATAGTCAGGAAAGGGGAAATCCACTTTCCACCGATGATACATTTTTCAGCCATGCCAGTAATAGAACACGGGACACTTAGCTCAATAGATATACACGCTACCGAATGAGATATGTGTTGTTACACCAAACTAAGTAAAAAAAAATGACTTGTTAGAATAATTATTTTGACTATCTGTATCACAAGCCCCTGGCAGCAACCTCAAGAATGAAACTAACAATCTCGGCTAAGTGTACCAAACCCGGAGCGATTTTCTTGGCTGACCTTTCGACCCTAAACATAATGCCTCATAGCTGCCTTGGCTCCAAGAGAGAGGTATATAATGTTTGTAAAATTACGGTCGGGGCAACGTGACCCTTAAGACGTACTGTATCGACTATCCCACTGTTCAGAACAATACCCTACAACGTAAAGAGTCGTGAGGTACGAATGGTTACAGATGGTATCTTAAGAATGTATTGAGTTGTTAGAACCATTCGTAACTTACGTGTGGTCTGTTAACAACTTCTCACAGAAAATATAGTGAATATATTGCAGACATATTTCAGAAAATGATCGCAGAGCTAAATCTAGACCTATTTTTTCAACACGCTATTTAAACATATATCTTAGTACGTTCTGATATCGGTAATGCCGTTGAATTTAGGATAATACCCTACGATATAGAGCGTTCAGAAATATTGTAAAAACCATATAATTTATAAAGAATAACAATATTTGGGCCACGTATATAGTACTTTTTTTTAAATGTGGAATAGTCGGTATTTAGCTTACTTTGGTAGAATTTTAATAATATCATTAATTGGAGGAAATACATTAAATTTATTGACAGAGTGGAGCAAGATCTTGCTTTTTACTCACCCGTTTGGTGTTTCTCTGTCTGTTTATCCCCCGATTACTGCCAAATGATGGGACCAGTTTTAACAAAATTTGGAAAGGACATTCTTTGAACCAAGGCAAAACGACATGTATTTTTATTTAATTTTGACACATATTGTGAGACTTATTCCTCGAACAATGTGAATAATGTCTACTCTTTATGAATATAATGCACTTTTGAATACAGTATGAATTTGTTTTCTTACTAACTTGATCACCAAGGAAAGATTTCAACTTTAAATACAAAGAGATAGCTTAAGATGACTAAAATGAAAAGAGCATGACAATATAATTCCTTGCATGATATACTTAGCAACATTTTAATGGGGAAAGCAAGGTCTACCTTTCACTAAACCCCTACTTGTAAAATCTCAATTTTTCCTACTGTATTTTCACAAATGAGGAGTTTTAATGTATTTATTTTAAACAGATTAATTGGTTCTTAAAATGTGTTGTTTTGTTCTCTAAAATTACGTGACTGCCCAAGTAAAACCATAACTTTAACATAAATAAATAATACAATAAATCTATTTTCATTTTAAATGTGAAAGTAGTAGTTTTTTTTATCACAATTTTGAACTTGAATAATTTTAATCATACATTCTTTCTGTTTCATTGTCTCATTGAGATTTATGAAGTTCCTTTATTCTACTTCTGCTTAGCTAATCTCCTCTACTTTACCACCAGTTTATATGGTGACCTGGTGGTCTAGGAGAAAGGTGTTGAACTTCTGTGCTGGGGTCCGGGGTTAAATCCTCGGTCCCGGCACAGATTTATCTGATTACCAAACCCTTCCTTCACCTCTGAAAAGTCGTGTATTAATCACAACATGTGAATGTGGGGAATGCCAGGCCTCCACCGTGGTTCGGATTCCACGTTAAACTGTAAGTCCTTCATTTCATCTCACAATCAACCCTACCATTACACATTAGCGTAAGTGCGTATAGCCCGAACTGGTAGTAAGACGCGGAGCTAATAATAATAATAATAATAATAATAATAATAAACCACAAGTTTATAGTTTTTTCCATAACGCTCAAGACATACAGATACACAGACTTACATACACCATCTTTATATAAGAAAAGAATATTGCATACATAAATTAGCATACTGTGCATAAAACTATGTGAGTCAAAATAAAATTCAAAATATATGTGTACAGAATGTCATTAAAAAGATATCGCAATGCATACGAAGCTTTAACAAATAGGTCATAAATATTCAACCTGTATGCCATGCGAACACATTCTCTTCTTTGATATTTGACCCCAAAAGCATTACATTCTACACTATAACGCACTGTATGAACTGCTTTAAATGGAATCAAAAATGTAAGTTCTTAAGTTAAGTCAATGTATGTGCACAAAGGTATCGGTCTATCCTTGTATATTTTGTCAGAGATGTGGGAAGGGGGTAAATGTTAGAATTTGAGGCGGGTGTGCTAGTAGTTTTTAACTCTCTCTCCACGCAAACACCAGTACACTCAATTAGTAGTGGGAATATATGAGTATTACATATCGGTATATAGACGGGGAGCACGAAACAGTGTTATAAACTTTATATTTTAATGTAATGTACTAAGTGCCTCAAGTGGAAACGAAATAGCATTGCTGCCAATATTAGAATTGAATTAAGGGCATTAACTGCCTCAAGTGGAAAAGAAATAGCATTGCTGCCAGTATTATAATTGAATTAAGTTTAATTATTAATAACAATTTTTGAATGTGGGGAATGCCAGGCCTCCACCGTGGTTCGGATTCCACGTTAAGCTGTAGGTCCTCCGTTTCATCTCACAATCACCCTACCATTACACATTAGCGTAAGTGCGCATAATCCGAACGGGTAGTAAGACGCGGTGCTAAAATAATAATATTGTGTATTAACTGCTTGAAGTGGAAAATAAGTAAAATCCAATTTTCATATAAATAACCTTATCTGAGAGTTAAAAAAGCTACTAGAACAACTCTCACCTATTCATGAGCAAAGTCATATGACCTACAATTGTAAGATTTGATAAATATTATCAATACCTTTAAAATAAAACTATTTATATAGTAAAATGTTGTAAATGTTAATAGCAAAAAAATGTGTTTATATTTTATTGAAACTTCTTTCAATCAAAATCCTTCTATACTCAAGCGTTGTCACGTTAAAAATGAAATGAATCATAAGAAATAGTTAAAATAAATAATTGCTTAGGCCTATTGGTATTATGAAAATTATCAAGGAAGTCCGCTAATTATTATAGTGACTTTTTATTCATCTTAATACAGACCACTTGGGTATAGTTGTAGTAAAATAATATATTGTAGTTCGGGTTACATCATCTTTCTTCGGTGTTACTCGACTCTACTGAACTCTGTTGAAGAGTCAAGAGCGGAGCTGAGGGTGCAGCTTCACGCTTACGAGGGAGTCAAGTTGAAAACAATGTTCACGGCTTTGTCACGTTATACAACATTAATGTACGAAATGGGTCCAGAGAAAGTATGTATAGTGTAAATGTATTTAAAATGAGGCATTTATCTACCCATCTACCGTTCATTTACCTTGAAAGGTAGAAAGCATATCGTGCATGGTTTAACTATGGCGCAGCTTATAAAATAGAGGCCATAGTGTAATACGTGAAGGTAAGACTGATGCCTTCTAGAGTAAACTGAGTGTACTGCACTGCAATCGTCATTTACGGGGATAATGGACGTAAATAACATGTTTATAATACAATAACAAGTGTAGGCCTTATTTTTTGAAAAGGGATAAGCATATTGATTAATAGACATTGTTTTTATACATAGGGTAAATATAACAATCCCATAAAAGCAATTAAATACAGGTTATAAACAGTTCAATATTTATTTAATCACAAAATGTAAGACGATAGCACATAGAAACTAAGCGAGCCATGTTTGAAAACAAACTAATGACAGTCACACCGACATGAAAGTAGTTATTTTAAACAAGTGTCCGCCATTTGGTGAATGTTGGCAATGGGAATATGTCTGTACTCACGAATGAAGGTCCTTTTGACGGGGTACGACTGTTTATGGATTTAGGGTGGTTATTTTTTTAGCACCACGTCTTACTACTACCCATTCATGTTATGCGCTTATCTATTAATCACGCTAATGGTTTTAAGGACGAGGAAGGATAGGAAGTGTACTAGCATTTGCGTGGTGAGAGAATGGAAACTTATTTATGAAAAGAACAACCTTAGTACATCCGACTGAGATTCGAACTTTGATCTCACAGTCATCAGCATTCTAATTTATTCCGAGAGCAGCGTCTTAGACCATACGGCTACCATGGCGGCTTTTAGCGTAATTAAGTGATGTTTAGCTTTCGATATCGTATCGTGATGTGACACCTAGAAACGATGTTTTATATATTGTTTAGTTGCATTTTTTCAGTGTTGGTATATTAGCGAGTGATTTTAATTAATTCTAAGGTAAACACAACAGCCAAACCCAAGGTAAAGTAAGGTTAACTTATGTTAGGATGATTAGCTTACAAACACAAACTTTTTTTTTTTACTGTCATTATTGATACCATTATACTATATTATTGTTACTTTACTATCTATCAAAAGTGACACCCGTATCTTACATGATTTAATTTATGAACATATGAAAATAGTTTTGATAATTTTTGTTACTGTCAAATACTGTTTTTCCTACCGTACTCCTATTAACGTTAACTTACGATATAATGGAATGAAAAAAAAGAGCACAATTTTCTCAAAATAACTATATGTCCCTTTTTAAAAGTGATTTATTGTATCGTAGAAGATTTACGCAGTGCATTCTAGTATAGGTAGAACTATACAATTTCATCGAATACATGCATGCATGCAAAGTATTCCTCATAAAGTGTTGTTGTGTGGGGGAGCGGGGGAGGTAATAATTCTAGGTATGGGGCAAATTGCCCGCTTCCATCCTCTGTTGGAAAAGAATCCCGCATATGATGTGGGAAGAAAGGCGGGATTGGGAGTATATTTACACTAGAACTACGGCTGTGTTTTAAGCTGGCCGTGACCTTGGTGGAGAAAAAAAAGTCTTCATATCTATATTCTCTACATTTTATTTCATCCACGTGCGGAATATTTTCCCCTGTGAAGAAATATTGCCGAATGTCGTAGACGACTCACATTTTGACTCAGAAGAAAAGTTTATTTGTTTTTTGTAAGATATATGGAAGTTCTGGAATAAACTTGGTGGATGTCTTCAACTATTATTTTCATTAGAGCAACAACTATATATCTCTTTCTAAGATACAGTATATTATCATATATGTAACTAGAAAACTTTGTTTATTATAACCTAGATTTCTTTTTGGGTGCAGTTTAATTAGTTAGCACCTATCAGGGAAGTTTCTATCAAATCCTCAAAGAGATGATTATTATTATTATTATTATTATTATTATTATTATTAATAGCACAGCACCTTACTACCCGTACGGGTTGTACGCACTTACGCTAATGTGTAATGGAAGGGTGATTGCGATATGAAATAGAGAACACAACGTCGGAGGCCTGGTATTACACACATTCACAAGTTATGATTAATACACGTCTTGTCAGATGTTTCGAACAAATCGAAAGAGTTGCTCTAAACATACATTCAATATGTTTTTAAGGGATATGTATATCTTATTAAAACGAACAAATAACTTACAAAACTTTAACAAGTCTATTTAGTTTGTTACAAATCTACTAACTGTAAATCAACCTTTTCTTTCTAGCAGGGCGTCTTAGTACCGTTATGTTTTTACTCATACCTATGTAAAAATTACACTAATATGATAAGGATAAAGAAGGTTATATTTAAAGGAAGTGTATCCTCATTTTCATAGAGGGAGAGTATTTCTATTTTGGAAAAAGCACCCTCAGTACACCCAAATGGGATTCAAATGCCAACCTTTCCGTCATTGGTAGGCCAGTATATTTTGTAGCTTAGAGCTGGGTTAGGAAACCCTGTTGCCAATCATCACAAGTGGTGAATTGTCTATAAAAGTTTTGCGAATTTAAGTTTGTCCACTTTCACAGTAAAATGAGTGTTTCCTGATGGCATGTGAGGGTTGTAGCTTTATATTGAGGTGCATTGAGTTCAGATATTGAGCCAATGTTTCTGTAGCTTGTCAGATTAAAGTATTGTCAAGTTTCACCTTAAACTGTCTTACATTTTCACTTTGAACAGTTTTCATCATTATTTTGCTTTTGAGGAAGTTTCAACTGAGTAGCTAGCCAACGTGTACTGTCCACAATTTGAATAAACTTGTTCAAACACCGTGTATTGTTTTGAATGCTCGATTGAGAAACCTAATTTCTAAAGTTTTACATGGTGTGGCTAATTTTACTTCTCATTTGCTACACCTGTGGATAAATTGACAAATACGTTGCCCACCTCTGTTTTATACCATTTGGGCGGGCATTATCAGATATTGAAAGCTTTGCAAATTATTTTAGTATGACGGTTGGTAATTATAGCAAGTGTCTGAAAATATTATAGATTTTACTAACACTTTCTTAAAAACGTAAGCTATAGTGCCAGGCATGAATATAAGCATATACACAGGAGGAATAAGAGTATCAAAATATATATGTATTGTCAAAAGGTTTCTCCCTATCAGAAAGATGAGCGAGGTAAACTATATCTAGCGTAGATTAATGTATATCTTTGTGGAGGGAGGAAGGTAGTGGCGCATCCAGTTAAGGATGTAAATATGGCAGTTTCTTCCCTAATCTTAGGACTAAAATTATTTTTCTAAAATTTTCCAGCAAAGGGACACTCCAAATTGCTTCTAGAGGGATCCAATTTTCAAAAACTTGCTGGATTATGATCCTACCAAATGGCTTCTAGGTTTATTAAATTTTGAAATAATCTTCAGGAAAAAATTATTTCAAAGCGCTTCTAGGTCATCAATTAAAAAAAAAAATCTTGGGGAGTAAAATATCTTCTAAAGAAAACCCATTAAACTAAATATGGTCAAGGACTTCTCCGAATGTGTAGCGAGACATGCTACTAAAAATATTGAAATATCAACTAGGGGGGCGTTTTAAGTATTTCGTAAGCATATTTGGGGCTGACGGGGTCAAAACAATGCTTACGTAAGGCAGAGAAAGACGGGGAAAATTGAGGGAGGGTGCATCGCAAGCCGCTTAGACTTCGGGCAGTAATGAAGATGCCGAGTGTCTAAATGAGTAAGAAGTGGAGAATCCTAAGATTGAGTGACCCAGTCCCTTCAAATATAAACATAATAATTAAAAGTGTCGAGATGTGGATTAAAGGATCTTGGTCATCGGATTAAATGGAGTTTAGATTTTCTTTATAAATATAATTTTCATGTTTTTCCTAAAAATATTTTTTTAATAATTTAAATTAAAAGTTAATTAAAATCTTAAACTCTTATAATGTTATAACGTGTTTTAATTTTACTCGTTAAATAAATTTAAATTAATTGTATACTCGTGTTAATTGTAAATTATTTCGCAATATTAAAATACACGTATAATTACCAACAATTTATAAATTGAATGAATTTTTAATTTTTTTAATCATGGCGTCTTACTGCCTATTCAGGCTATAGTCAAAATTATATGGCATTTTTTTTATTTCTTCGAACAAATGAAAAAAGTTGACAAATCTTAGGTAAAAGCAAGAGGGGCCGTGGGGGGTAAGGCATCTGCATTATTTTTATTTACAAAAAGAGGGAGGGGTTACTAATGGCCAAAAATGTGCTTAAGCAATACTTGAACGCCCCCTCAAAGGCGTTATTTTAATAGTAATAAATTGGTTTCACCAGCAGTGGTTATGGATCTGTGCCCCCGTAGCCCCCCTTCTCTTTCGATATTTAATTCTGGATATAATTTTTTATTGTATGCCCCCTTCCTCTAAATAAAATCTCTGGGTGCATTATTGGAGGGAGGATAACCATTTAGGTAGAAAGACACCCTCAGCACACCCAGTCTTAGAACCCCAACCTTCTCGTCACAGGTGAACCAAACAAACTCGAGACGGGTTTTTATGACCAGTGCTGGTCGCTTAAAATCGGTGGGAGGGCCCGCCGGCCTTGTGTTGGGCACCTCTGCTCTACACAAGGACCACGATGATGTCTATTTATTTTTTCTTGCGATTCAAAATGTTCTCAGCAGTGTGTTCATATTTCAACCCCACGCTGGAAGATTGATGTGGAAGAAGAAAAAGTGCTGCCAAGTCAGTCTAGTGTGTGTGTGTGTGTGTGTGTTTTGTGTGTTTATAGAGTGTTTCAAGCCCTCGAGACCATATTTACATCCAACCCACACTTCCAAGAGTGTCATCAACAGAAAAAATGGAACGAAGGGGGCTAGTCTTATTTTTTATTTTTAGTACTGCCTCTTTCTAACCGTTAGAGCTATACGCCCATATACTGGTTAAACTAATGGTTTAGGATTAAGTAAAGTTGAATTTGGAGGAAATTTACATCACGTTTGTGGGAAGTGAGAGTGGAAAACCATTTAGGAAATAATACCCTAAGTACATCTGACCAAGATTCGAACCCCGATCTTTCCATCGTTGGCAGACTAGTCAATTAAGAGAGTGGTACCTTAGAAAATGTGACCATCGAAAAGCGTAGAGAGGCAAGTGATTAGTTTTTAAAACCCATTGGTTTCTCGTGAGCTTACTTAAAATAGTTAACTAAATCAAGTATTAGGTAAACAAGCTGTAAGCCGACACCGATGGTCATGAGTTATAATACATGAGTCTCGCAATGGACTATATGACTAATGATGGGGAGATCCAAATTCAATTCTTGGCCCGGCGTATCGGAGGGGCAGAAGGTAAATTTCGAAATTCTATAATTTCTACTTAACGATATAGATTTCACACCCTTCTTCCATGCTGATGAAATGGAACTCGTTAGTAGTTATTGTGTTAAACATGGCGATTAAAAAATAATGGAAACACATGTATAGATTCCTTTGAGTTTTGGAGCATTAAGGCCATCCAATATTTTTTTAATATTTCCATGTTTAAAAACTTGCGTTTATAAAGTGTACCTTAAATACGCCCCCAACATTAAAAAAAAATAGTTATCTTCACCCAAACT
Source organism: Timema californicum (assembly GCA_902141385.1). NCBI lineage: Eukaryota > Metazoa > Arthropoda > Insecta > Phasmatodea > Timematidae > Timema > Timema californicum. Next base: position 165,821 of record CABFOW010000592.1, read on the forward strand.
GTAATTGGGTCTAGTAATTCCTTTTTAATTAGTTCTTTACCATTTGTACCTTCTTTTATAGATATATTTTTGTAATATTGAAAATTGTATATCTCGAGATTATGATGTTTTGACATTTTATATGCCTCTGGACTAAAAAAAAGCGTGTCTTACAACTATGGCTGTCTCCATGTCTGTTTGTCTGTCTGTGCTTGGGGTTACACATGATATGGTTTAATTAATTTAGTTCAGACTCATTAGCCATGCTTTGAGGATAATTTGTAATTTTGATTCCAGGCCTAAGATTATTATTAATTTATTTATACCTTATTTATGAAAAATTAAAATTGTTCATAAATGGCTTCAAATATAAGAAAAAAAAGGTATCTTTGGAATATTTTTAATGGTAAATTAGTATATTTGTTCATTTTTCTATTTAAAAAAATAAAAGTTTGAGGGTAGGCTACTGATAAATAAATGTAAACAAGTTTTATCACAAACTAAACCAAATTTTATGTGAAAGTGTGTGCGATTGTGTTGTACCATTTATTTTTATTTAACACACAATAATATCATGTTTTGAAATAATTTAATTTATTTTTCCTCTTTTACATTTGTTCTTATAATAAATATATATTAAAACGTTGGACGCTTCATCTTAGCCCTAAGCCATATATTTAGCTACGCATGACACTGTGAAATATATTGTATAAATTAATTCAAACAATATTTAATTAAAACCTCCTTGTTCTGAATCCCACTTTCCCTCAACAAACATGAACTATATTCTCTGTAACGCTACAACAACTTGGCTTGCGGAATAACAAATTAAAGTATACATTACGAAAAAATTGCAATGCTTGCAAACACTATTAGATAAATACGTCAGGTTTTAAAATTTGAGGGTCTTTTCTACTTCGATGAGAAAATACAAAATATTGCCTTTGAGACATTTAAAAACTATCTATCATAGTCCAACAAAAACCAATGCTCTGGCCATTTTTAGATTAAAATTACTAAGTTTTTTTTATCTCGTGCTCCAAATTTTATTGCTCGTTAAGACTAGCGACTATATTCACTTATGGGATAGGAATTATGAATGCAGATTTTTAAGTTAATGTATCCGAATTTGGGTGGAAGGAGAAAGATAAAAAACTTGAACACTTAATACATCCAGATGGAACTCAAATCAAAAAACATATCAAACCAAATTAGATGAAATGAACATATTTGTCTGCGTATCCATTGTTGGGTCCCTTTTTAGGTTTAAACTGAATTTATATATATATATATAATTCTGATATGAAATTAAAGCTTTTATGTTGTTGTTTTGTCCCCAGGGGAATTTTGAAAATATAATTTCTTTTTCAATAACTCAGTGTGATGCATATCTAGTAATGCCAGAGTTTTAACCCACACCTCTGGGAAAGTAGACAAAGATATAATTCTTGTTGTGAGATACTCATATTTCCAATCTTGGATGGATGGGCTGAGGAATATTTTTTTCTAAATAGTTTCTCTATATTATCACCCCCAAATTAGGATACGATTCCTCTAAATTTTACCTCACTCATCCCTACCTCGATTGTAATTAAATGCATTTTGTCCAAATAAGTAGTAAGATGCGGCGGGGAAAAATTATATACGTGCATTTTCTTAATGCACTTACTGAATCAAGTTAAACGTTTAGAATTGAATGAACTGATTCTATTATCATTGGAGTTTTACACACTATTTCTAAAAACCAAACGAATCTCCGATATCCAAGATTGTTTTATTTGTTAAAAGATTTATAAACATGGTGTGAAGTCATAAGATTATGTTTTCATTTATGATGGGATCTTTTAGACGATGCCAACATTTATAATACATTTTTTATATTACTTTGTTCAGTATGAGAAAGATATTTCATTCTTAAGTACAAACAAACACACACACACACACAAAGTATCAGTGTACGAAACAGGCTTCTAAAGAACAAGGGAGTAAAAAGTACGATAAAAAAGTGCGAAATCAAAATTATGTAGATATTTACATAACATGCAACCTTAGCTATTAGTATCCTCTAGAGCAGTGTTTCTCAAACTATGATACGCGTACCCATCAGTGTGCGGGACAATCAATTAAATTAAATTAATCATAAACATTTAAAAAATGTACAAACAAATAAGCGCATATTTTGACGTGATTTAATGGTTTCTTATATGATTTTAATTGCCTCTGTAAGGGATTTATTTTGCTTATCACTAAGGATTTATTTTGCTTAACGCTAAGGCTTTATTAAAATATAGAACGACACATTTACACTCCACAACATAGCAGCTATGCATGTACTTTATTTTTATAAGGAGCTGGGATGGGTACGTTGATCAGGTAATACCCCAAAAAGGGGTACACCACAGGTGAAAGTTTAGGATACATGGATAAAGAGGAAGATTAAATAATGACAAAATTGGTTTATTTGCAGCCGAAACTCTATTATGAGCTTAGGTTTAGTATTAAAACTATTACTAAGTTAAGGATATTTAGTTTGGTTTGTATGAGCTAAATATTTGTAATAATACATACATCCGAAGGCACACTGAATAAATGTCTTGCTCATCTAGTGAGGTTTGACGTGAGGTTAGGTCTCGAATCGTGGTTGAGTGTAGCCTACTTAAGGTGAGTTCATAAATGGTTTCTTGTAACATTCTTAACTTCCTTGTCCTATTTCATTAGTGTAGTTATTTATGGCTAGTCTGGCTGAATAATAATACTTAATGCTAAAACCAAATATGTACTTGACTTCAAACTGTATTGATTATAGAACCAAAACCACACCTCACCTGTTTCGATTGCCACGTAGTCTAACGCGCTACACTCGTGTTGGACTAAACTGCTGAAGACAATGAGATCGGGGTTAGAACCCGGCCGGGTAAATTGATGGTGATTTTTCCTAAATGGTTCCCCACTCTCCTTCCACACGTATGTGGGTGCACTTATTCTCTATTAAACCTTCCTAATTCCTAAACCATTAGTGTAATTAGTATATATGCATACAAACCAAACGGGTAGTAAGATGCGGTGATAATAAAAAAAAAACCACACCCTCCTCTCCAGTCAGCAATCCATAAATGTAAAAAGAGGAATTTTCTATTTCATAAATATAAAAATTTTCCGATCAATGTCGTCGAGGGATAGCGAAACATTATTTGAGATAAAACACGCCCGGTATAACCGATTGGGGTTTAAACCTTGATACAAGATGAACCAGGATGGCTTGGCGGTAGGGTATTGATGCACCAAGTCCAAGGTACCGGGTACAATTCTCATTTCCGGGTTATCAGTTTTCACTGGATTGAATTTAATTCTGTTATCAAGATTGATCTGTTGACATTCATCAAGCATCAGTTTGTAATAAACACAAAATTAAAATGTATACTATATTATTTAGTAAGCCATTTAAATCAAATAAAAATAAAGTAGCACTAAAAGAACAAATAAATAGATGTAAGAGCAGAGAAACTTGGTCACAATATAAAATCTGTGATTTGTGAATACCACTTCGATTTGGCAGGAAACCAAATAATAACATTCCTCCTACCACTCCAAACTCTTTTATATCCCACATCATCCCCTCACTCTCCTTGAAAATGTTTGCGAAGAAGTTATTGTCGAATGAATTACCGAGTATAGGACCTGTTTGGTGAAGAATGACTGATCGGACGGTCTGACGTACGTGCTTTCTTCTCTCAAGACAAAAATACTGCGGTGGAATCGGATTATCCAGGAAATTTGGGTTCTCCTATGGGACACCTTTCTCTCCAGTTTCTCAAGAGGAAAGAAGGGGGAAGATGGGGTGTGGTGGGTCGGTTGTTGGGGAGGGGTTTGAGGATTGGGTCTAGGAGG